>PVHP010026527.1:0-24547 GCA_004024765.1 Zapus hudsonius | reverse complement strand
GGACACTTGGCACTCAAACTACCACACCAGTGAAATCACAACCTGGAGCATGGGGCCCAGACATCAGCATTTAAAACTCCTCATGGGATCCCCATGTGCAGCAAGGTGGGAAACCCCAGATGTTTGACAAGCTCTGACCACCCTTCCTGCTGTGGGGTCCCAAGCTGCTTCCCAGCTCTGTGGCCCCAGAGAAATAGCACTACCACTCTGAATCCTCAATCAATAAAGACAATAAGAGCAGTGCCACCCTCCTCGAGGTGCTGTGAGAAGTGAAAGGATCTGATGACCAGTGGGTAACCATGGCCAATGCCCCGTGAAGGCCCCACCAGTGGAAGCTGGGCTTTGTGCCTGCCACCCTTGTTAGTGTAGAAAGAGATGGACATCAGGGAGAAGGAAGGGACCCTTTCTCAGCCCCTAGTCTCTGTCACTTCTCTCCAGCATGACCATCTGCTTCCCATCAGCCATAGCAACATAGGACAGACTCAACTCTGCATCCAGAAGAGCCCGAGACGCAGGCTTGCACTGGCATTTAAGAATGATCCATTGGTAGGTGAGGGGGTGGATGAACAAGGCAGCCAATCATCAGAAAGGCCTTATTATTGCACTGCCCACCATCACTCAGCACCTTCAGGGAACTGCTAGAAGGAATCTTCAGTGTTACCTGTTTCTATTTGCTCATTTCAGCTGTGAGGACTCGGAAGCACAGAAAGGTTAGATAATTCACCCAAGGTTATACAACCCTGCATCAAGCCATGTCTTAAATGTAGTAGTTTTAAAAAATATATACATTAAAATGTTTTTATTCTAGAAGTCATTAAGAAGAAAGTAATATCTCTCAGCTGCCTCCTCTCTGAGGACAAAAATCCCATCAGCATTCATCAGTCTTGGTTTTACTTTGGCAAGGATGTCTTATCTCTTCCTTCTAAGCAGACGTAGTGCCTGCAGCTGAAAGAGCAATCGTGATAATTAATAATAATATTTTCACTTGGATTTTTCCCCTGGCAGCAGCTGCTCTGAAAGCATCTACTCATTCAGCCACAAATATCAGCCAATCAGTCAGTCCGCGGGAACTCAAGGCGTTCGGCTGCCAGCTCAGATCTCCTTGGCTCTGTGCTGGGTCCTGGGAGGGACTGGCAACTTAGGGAATGGCTCCAACACTCGAAGTGCCTGGGGAGGCAAAAATAGGTCCCAACAAGAGGCTGCCACTGCAAAAAGCACCGGGTGTCTGCAATGTCATTGTCCACAAGACTTAGATGTCATCATCACAGGTGTTTCTGTTGGATTTACCACTCTGTTCTCATCCATGACCATGTCTGAAGTTTACTGGCCAAGGCTAACCAGTATACATCCAACCATACTTCCAGGTGCCACCTCTACACAGGGAGGGGAGGATGTATTAGTCACCTTCTCGTTGCTAAGACAAAACATGGGACCAGAGGCAGCTTATGGGAGAAAAGGGTTAACTCCAGCTGACAGGTTTGAGAGGACATTTCATCAAGGCAGAGAAAGCATTGCAGAGCAGACAGCCAGAGCATCACACCCGTCATCACACAGCAGTAGAGTGAGCTAGTCTCATCATCTAGTAGGGCTGGACTAATAGCTTCAAGGCCCACCCCCAGTGACACACCTCCTCCAGGAAGGCTCCACCTTCCAAAGACTCCACCACCTTCCCAAATTGCCACCAGCTGGGTGGCCAAGTATCAAAACACCACAGAGAGTAAGTTATATAATAAGCAGCACTTAGACCGAATGTGTTTAACCTGTGGCCCAAGGGCCGTATGTGCTCCATCATAGCTACCAATGTGGCCCAACATATTTGTAGATGACAAAGTTATGTCACAGTGCCAAAAGGCTAGACATCTGTAACTTAGACCAGGACCACCAAGATGGAAGGCATTCTTGTCACTCTGGCTGGTACCAAGAAGCCTTGGTGTCCTTGGGAGCCAGGGTCCTCCTCAGAACTGAAGGAATGCTCACCAGGAAGGTGGAGAAAAGACACTCTTCATTTGTCCAGGCTGAAAGCTAGCCTTAAGGCATGGGGAAGGAGGGGTTGGCAAGAGTGGATAGCTGTGACCATTAAGGGGAAAGAGCTTAAAGAATAAAGGCGGGGATCACTGCTGGTGAAATCTGGAACCCTCAAAGGGAACTCCCTGGGGGGGGGGCTATGGCCACAGAAAAGCAGCTTCTAAAATGGGGAGCACACAGGGCCAGTTCCTCTTCCCTCCTGCCTTCCAGTTGGAAACTGAGGCCCAGGGAAGCTGACTAATGGGGTTTATGTGGAACTCCAGGAACAGAGAGACATCACCAACGAATGCAGCAAGGGACAATGAGACAGGAAGGAGCAGTGACAGATTAACTCCAATATGGAGCTGATGTTTAGGCGTGATGATTCTTTTGTGCCATGAATGGACTTGGAGTCTTAGATGTTCTCCACAACTCAGTTCTTTGTTCCTTCTAAAATTCTGGCAGATAAGACAAATGCTTAAAGTCCTGAAAATGTTGACCCTTAGAAATGGAAAGTAAGGTAAAATTGTGGGAAAATTTATACCTCCCTGTGTGAGCTAATTTTTCCTCACTGTGACCAAAGTACTTAAGAGAAACATTTTGGCTCACAGACTCAGAGGGTCAGTCCATAATCATTTAGTTACATGCACTTGGATCGGACATCATGGTGACTGGAGTGTGGTAGAGAAGAGCTGTTAACTTCAGAACTGCTGCAGAAGCAGAGTGAGACAGGAAGTGGCCAGAAGAAACGCACTCCAGTGACCTACTTCCTTCAGCTAAGCTCTGCCTCCTAAAGTTTCCACAGCTGGAGACCAAGCATTCAAAACAGAAGCTTTGAACCGCGTGTGGTGGGGCACGCCTTTATTCCCAGCACTGAGGAGACAGAGTTAGGAGGATGGCTGTGAGTTTGAAAACAGCCAGAGACTACACGGTGAATTCCAGGTCAGCCTGAGCTAGAGCGAGGCCCTACCTCGAAAAACAAGCATAGAAACCCGAGCTTCTGAGAGACATTTCATATTTGTGTTGCTAACTTTTCTTTTGGCTGTGATAGAAATACCCAACAAAGCAACTTAAGGAAGAAGGGGTTCATGTTGGCTCACAGTTTGAGGGTATTTTCCTTCATGGTAGGGAAGGCTTGTTGGCTGGTAACATTATATCCACAGTCAGAAAGCAGAAATGATTGCTAACACTCAGCTCACTTTCTCCTTTACATTCAGCCTAAGAACCCCAGTCCCATGGGATGGTGCCACCCATGGTTGGGGCGGGTCTCCCCACCTCAACCCAATCTAGAAACTCCCTATAGACCTTTCCAGAGGTTTGTTTCCATGGGGATTCTAAATCCCACCAAGATTAATCACCATAATATTCAGTCAACACATCAAAACATCAGAGGGGGTATCCTCATCACCACTCTGCCCTGATCCATTGCCTGAGCCCATGTCCTGGTGACCATCTTTCCTCTCTTAGCAGCGGGGTCTCCAAGATGAGCCAACTCCTACTCGTGCTTAGCAATGCAAGTCTCTTTCCCTTGGCCTCTCATGCCTGATAGCTTATGTTCCTGTCCCAGCTGGCACAGTCGATGGCCAGGAATATTTGGACTAGTCACCAAGCCGTTGAAAATCGTGACGATAACTGTCCTTACATCATAGGTTGCTGTGAGAACTAAATGAGACAATACCACAAAGCTCTCCACAGACTGACTGGCACACAGCAGGTACTCAATACCCATTGGCTCTTATCACAACCCACAGACAGCTTCAGGTCAGAGGTTATGACCTTTCACCTCTGGACCCCAGTATCAAGACTGGTGTTTGTACATACGGTGTGATCATCACTGTGTTGATAAGGTGACCATTCTTGTCTTTCCACGAGGAACTTCTACTTTTTTTGGTTTTGATTTTTTGGTGTGGGCTGTATGTCCTGATGTGCCCGGTGGTCTCACCTGCAGCAGCCAGAAAAGAACACTGTATGTCCCCCTCCAGCACTCACCAATCTGTTATTCCTCGTGACAGAGCCTCTTACCAATGCCAGAGCCTGCCATTTGTGAGCCCTCAGTGGTTCTCTGGTCTCTGCTTCTTGTAGGATTGGGGGTACAGACATGCATGCCCACACCCAGATGTTTACATGGGTGTGAAGATTTGAACTCAGGCCCCCTCAAGCCTTCATGCTTGCACAGGAAGTGTACTTAACCACTGAACCATCTCCACGAGGAACTTGAGGCTCATCCAAGTTCTCTGAACTGGTCAAGGCTACAGAGTTATGGCACCTGAGCCCCAGTATTTTGACGCCTCAAGCTCAGTGTCTGTGAGCGGCAGGAAAGCTGTGTGTTTCTTCTGAGTTTCCAGGTGATGAGGATGCCATTGGCCTGGGATCACTCTGGGGAACCCTGGTCTGCACACTCAGCCCTCAGACAGTGAACCCTTCTCTGGCTTCCTCAGTGTCCAATTCCTAGTCTGCATGAGCCAACTGTAGCCCACCCAAATCTATGACAGACCTCAAATTGGTCAGGGGGAACCCCAAAGTTCAACTGTTCTGCATGGAACAGGCAACTCCAAGTGTGCAAGAGCCTTGCACCCCAGTTCCTCCTCACCCCTTGGATAGCCTTGGAATGGATTCTCCATGCCTGAATGAAGATTTTTCCCATTTGATTGTGTGTGTGCGTGTTCATGTGTGTATGTATATGCATGTTCTTATGTGTGGTTCATGTATGTGTGCAAGTGCATGTGTGAGTGTGTAGGTCAGAAGTCAGTGCCAGTCAAAGTTATCCTCTATCATTGTCCACCTTATTTATTTTTATTTTTTGGTCTTTTTTGAGGTAGGGTCTCACTCTAGCCCAGGCTGACCTGAAACTCACACTGTAGCCCCAGGCTGACCCTGAACTCATAGCCAGATTCCTACCTCTGCCTGCTGAGTGCTGGGATTGACCCACCTTATTTTTTGAGACAAGGTCTCTCATTGAACCTGGAGCTCACCCGCTCAGCTAGAGTAGCTAGCCTAGTCCTGGAGATCCTCCTGTCTGCCTCATCACCACTGGGATTTCAGGCATGGGTCACCAAGCCCAGCAGTTCACCTGGTGCTGGGGAGCCGAGCTCAGGTCCTCACGCTTGAATGACAAGTCATCTCTCCAGTGCCAGCTTTTTCCTGTTTTTTAAGTCCATTCTATATAATTACTCTTTCTCATCTTTCTTTCTTCCTTCATCTTCTGGAAGTACATTTCTTCCCCACTCCTGATAAATCCCTCAGGACAACACTACAAGGTTCTGCTGATGCCAGAGTCTCTCTACCCTTCCGGTGTCCTGCCCACAGACCACTGGATTCTTTGCCTTCTCATTGCTGGGACAGCATATCTGACAAAATCAAGTTCAAGGGAGGAAGGGTTTATTTCAGCTTACAGTTCCAGGTTACAGTCCATCATGGCAGGGAAGACATTCAGTCCATGGAGAAGAATCAGAACGCCATGAATTCTGGTGCTCAGCCAGCTTTATACATATATATATTTGCAAGAAGAGAGAGGTAGAAGAGACAGACAGAGAATGGGCACACCAGGTCCTTCAGCCACTGCAAATTGAACTCCTAACTCCAGTCCATGTGACACCCTGTGTATCTGTTGGCCATCTTTTTTACATATAGTCCTGGACCCTAGCCTAACTGCTGCCCACAGTTAAGGTGAGTCTTTCCCCCTCAATTAATTTCATCAGGATCATCCCTCAAGGCATGCCCAGAGAGGCTAATTTAATCTAGATAAGCCCTCACAAGTCATTGTAGATCCTGTCAAATTGACAACCGAGGTCAGCCATCATAAGCACCCACCTCCCCTACAGGGATAAGGAAGTGGGACTCAGTAGCCCTTCCTCCCCACTCTCTTCTATGAGTGAGCTGCCCACAGGGAACCGAGTTCTGCCCAGCTTTTCCATTCCCTGCTGTGGCCCAATGCTGCCCACACCCAGTGGGCGAGTCTGCCTATTCTGAGTCCGACAGAAGGCAACCCACTTCCCTGCAGAGAAAGCCACTCTGCTCAACGGCAGCTTTGCCTTCGTTGAAGGTGATGCTTGGGGCTCCATCTGCCTTCCCCTTGTGCTGCTTTCTTAGTCGGTTCATAACGTAGGTGGGGAAATCAGCTTTTATTTATTGGCCGCTCTCAACGTGCCGCCCTTGCAGTTTATCTCCTACCCAAGGGCCTGGCTCGTTGCAAACCCTGGTTCTGTTAGGATGTTCTCAGTTGCCATAACAGACGGTCCACCTAAAAGTAGTTTGAACAAAAAGGAGGCTGTGATCTCACGTGGTAAGAATTCCGTAGGTGGGTCTGTTGTCAACCTCCTGGTCTTGGGCTCATTCCCATCCTCAGTAAGTGGTCCAGCTCTGGGTCCCTTGCTTCAGCATGATGCATGCTCCAATGGCAGAGGGATGAGAGAGGTTAGGACACTGGTTTTCACGTCTGCTGTGGTATATGCTATCTGTGGAACCTTGGCCACCTGACCTAAACTCTCTGACCCTCAGTGTCTTCCTCCGTGAAGTGAGTGCAAGATCTTTTTTCTCACAGTGTAGCAAGGATGAAATTAAATCCGAGAGTGCCTTGCAGTCCTGACATGTAGCTGGATTTGTGCCTGGAAGTTCACGCCCCACTTTTCCTCCTGCGGCTTTTTCAGTCAGAGAGAGAAGCTTAGCCATCACATTAGTACACAGGCCATGGTGAGTGGGTGTCACAAGGAGATCTTGCCCCCCAGTGCCAGGGACAAGCAGCGCTAAAGGGTTAGAGGGAGCATCCTCCATCTGTATTCTATCTGCCTCTGAGGCTCTCTTGATGTGGTGATGTGATAGAAGATCAAACCGTGGGAACGGACGAAGAGCATGAACTATGGGAAAGAACTGGGAATACGTCTATGGACCTTACAGATAACTTTTGAGAGATGCTAAATTCCTTATTTGTAACTTGCTCTATAGTTCATCTTAAAACCATGTAATCCAGCTGTTTCAAGCAGTGTGACTAGCTTTCCTCTGCCTGGGTGAACCTTTGGCCTGAATGGCACAGATGACCAATATTGACAAGCAATGTTTAAGATGCTAGCTGATCTTAAAAGTGGTGCATGTGTCTGGCAGGAGGCTGACATATCCATTACATTCTCTATCTCTCTCTGTCTCTCTTTGCAAATAAATAATTATTTTTAATTACCATCTTGCTAAAGGATAATAGCAACAAATTACAGCCATGGTGTACTATTATTCATGTTGATATTTACAGAAATAGACATACAACTATTTGAATCAAATTTACTTATGCACAAATTAAAAGTATCTAACATTCCACCAAGGGTATTTGTACCAAATTCCTTAAGGAGTTAATCTCCACTGCGACTTTTGCATGTAGGGTTATCATTACTCTGAATTCAATAAATAAGGAAATAGCAACTGAGCACCTCACCTAAGGTTGCCCAGCCTGAGTGACGTCTGGACCCATTCTTCACCAAAGTCACCATTGGAAGGGCCAGTCAAACCAGGTGCGATGGGGCATGTTGGTGATTCCAGCACTAGGGAGGCTGAGGCAGGAGGATGCAAGGTCAGTCCAGGCTACATAGCAAAATCCTGTCTCAAGTAAAATGGAAAAATGAAGGAGAAAAAAGAAGGAAAGGGGGAGGAGAGGGGACAGGAGGAGAAGAGAGGAGGAGAGGAGAGAAGAAAAAAGTCTTCCCTGGTGTGAAGCTCCCATTCCAACAACTGGCACTATTATATAGCAGTGGGATCTAGGGGAACAGCAGTGACAAACTCCCTCCTGCCCATGTGATCAGGACACTGCAAGGGACGGAGCTACGCAGTGACTCCAACATGTCTTCAAGGAGCACGTTGGAACTGCTTTCTCCCAATGGACTGCTGGAGGGGAAGCTGACCCAAGTCAAAGCCTGTGTGGCAACCCATGTCTGATGTCTGCAGCTAGGACGACGATAAGGATGGCCAGTTGCATCACAGCGATCCTACTGTGTCACTTAAACAATTTGATCACAGGGGCTTTAAATACATGAACAAATGTTGAACATCCTTTGCCATCGGGAAAATGCAAATCACAACTCTAGTGAGAATCCATTTCACCCCAGTCAGAATGGCTGTCCTGAAGGGGAAAAAAATGCTGGGAAGTTTTCCCAGGTGGGGGGAGGAACCCTCATATACTTCTGGCAGGGATGCAAATTAGTCCAGCCACTATGAAAATCTGTGTGGAGATTACTAAAAATAGAACTTCCATGTGATCCAACTATACCATTCCTGAATCTAAGTCAGCCAGAAAGAAGAAGAGAATTATGTCATCTGCAGGAAAATGGATAGTACTGGAGAACATCGTGTTAAGTGAAATAAGCCAGGCTTAGAATAACAAGTGTCACACTTTTCCTCTCCTATGTGGGATCTATATGGGATGATGTGAAAGCAGAAGGGAGATTACTTGAGATGAACAAAGGAACCAGCAAAA
This sequence comes from Zapus hudsonius, assembly GCA_004024765.1. Classification (NCBI taxonomy): domain Eukaryota; kingdom Metazoa; phylum Chordata; class Mammalia; order Rodentia; family Dipodidae; genus Zapus; species Zapus hudsonius. Next base: position 16,089 of record PVHP010026527.1, on the reverse strand, counting down.
GAGGGCTCAGGGGGCTGGAGAAATGGCTCAGCAGTTAAAGACACTCTCATTACTCTAAAATGCTTGTAGATGCATGCACCCCTTTGTGCATCTGGCTTTACATGGATCCTGGGGAATTGAATCTGGGCCATCAGGCTTTGCAAGCAAATGCTTTTAAGTGCTGAGCCATCTCTCCAGCCACCAGCACACTTGCGTTTTTATAGTAGCCTTGATAAAGCGCTCCTTCCCCAGACCACTGGAATAGCTAAGCTTGAAAGAAAATCTTGATCAAGTTGCTCTCTGCCCAAAACTGCTTGGAAGGAGGAGGAGAGATGGCTCGGGGGGGGGGCTCATGCTTGCATGAGGACCTGTGTTCAGATCCCAGCATCCATGTCGATGCCTGGGGAGCACCCATAATCCCAACATCAGGGAATCCCCAAGACAAAATGGTGAGTTAGACTAGTCAAATTGGCAAGCTCTGGTTCAAGTGAGAGACCCTACTTCACTCAGTCAGAAGGGGAGCAACTGAGAATAACACCATTGTCAACTTCTAACTGCCATAGACCACACACACAGCACTGCACATACGTGAACATGCATGTATCCATGTGGGCACCACACACACACACAGAGGAAATAAACCAGAGGAGAAGTCCAGATTCTTCCTATTGCCTGAAAGACTTGGCATGGTCTCCCCCCACTCACTCCTGACCACTCTGCTCCAACGACACGGGCCCCTGTGGTTCGTGAGCTCACCAGGACACTTCCCAATGCTTTATGCCCTGGATATCTGCCTTCGTCTATCCAAGTCCCTTCTTGGAAAACCGTTTCTGGGTCTTCAAGTCTCGACTGGGACACCATTCCCTCAGGAAGATGTGCCTTGTCCCTCTTCCCAGGCTCTACCTGGGCTCTTCCCGGTATCCATGTGCTGCTTCCTGGTGGATGTCACATAGTGTCGCCCACAAATTCTTAGGTCCTCAGATCATATTTGGAGGAGAGTGTCAAAGAAGTAACTTCATTAGAGAAAGCCTAAATTCAGTTTATCTGGTGTCATTATACAAGGAGATTGAGGACTGGAGAGATGGCTCAAGCTGTTAAGGCGCTTGCCTGCAAAGCCTAACAACCTGGGTTCAATTTCCCAGTACCAACTTGAAGCCAGGTGCAGAAAGTGGCACACGCATCTGGAGTTCTTTTGCAGTGGCTAGAGGCCCTGGCACACCCATTCTCTCTCTGTTTCTCTCTGTGTTTCTCTTTGCTTGCAAATAAATAAATAAATAAATATTTTTTAAAAGAGACGATTGGGACATAGACACACATGTGCACATGCACACATACTAACACAATACAATGTGAAGCCCCAGGAAGAAGGAGGCAATCTTCAAGGCAAGCAGGGGAGACACCAGTCCTGGCAGCCCCCTGATCTTGAGACCCCCCAGTGTGTGGCACTCTGGGATGACGGCACTAGCAAACTTCCAGTACTTTCCTTCCCAGCATGGATCATAGGGGTGGTCACGTGTTTGCTGTGTGATGATTTCTTGCGTGTGCCTGCCTCTCCACACAGGGACACATCTGTGGTACCTAATGTGGCATGTAGCACATAGTAGGAACTCCCAAAGGGCATTTGGAATGAATGCACAAGTGAGTGTGTGACCTCATCCAGGTGGGGAGCATGGGGAGGAGTGGCTGACAATACAAAGACCCTGCACCTTTCTCCTCTGCTTCCTCACAATGCTTCCTAACGAATACAGCTGCTCAGCTGGGAGATTTGCAATTTGATTTACTTCCCAGTGACATCATAGCCATCACCATGACAACGCCCACGATGCCTGTCTGCCAGACACAGTCTCTGTCATCAGGAAAGGGCAAATGGATGCCCGGTTTGGAAAGGAGCCATGTGTCAAGCCAAGACTGGGGGAACTGAGGCTGCTGTGAGGGGGGGTGCCCCCAGGGGGCAGCCAGCACTGCCTCTGCCACCTTGAGACAGACCAGTTAACTGAAAACAAAATTACATAGGTGGAGGCCATGATTCAGCAGAAAGGAGGAACCACCCCTTGTTGGGCTTACCTGTGAAATCTGCCTTTGCCCTCAAATCACCTGGATGGTAACAAAGCATTTGTTTCCTGTCTGATTTTATTATTTCCTTCCACCTTTTAATCTTCCATCTTGCTTGCCTCGGGGCTGCCTCTCTTAGCCCCTCCCTCCTATCTCCTTCTCTCACTGTCTATTATGAACTTGCTGGAAGGCGGGAGAGGCATGAGGGTCTGAGGAAGCCTGAGAGTGCCCAAGTTCAAATATCCCCATAACACATAAGACCAGGCAGAAGAGTGATGGAGAGGAACACCCAGCATTCCACTCTGGCCACCACAGGTGAGTGACCCCCTCTGTAGGCAAATGTTTGGGGCGCCACAAGGCACAGTATTTTTAAATGTATTACACACCACTTCTATTCTCTCTCTCTTTCTCTCTCTTTCTCTCTGTGTATGTCACACACACAGTCATGCACACGTAAGCAAAAAATAAAGGTAAAATAAAATGAACTTGCTGTAGAAATGGCATGTTTGTTTCTATGGGAGAAGAACTTAAACCCCATCTTTACCTTTTGGGGAGGGAGGTGAGGTCTGAGGTGAGACTTTGTGATGGGGATGGTGATGAAAGGTGAGCCCTTGTTGATGTCATAAATAAGCCCCCAGAATGCACTACTTGCAGTTATAAGTGACGGCTAGGTGAGGTCCACATACTACTAGAGCCCCCAAGTATTTAGGAGTCAGATGTCCTGAGGGCCAACCTAGCAATCCAAGCCCCATTTTAGCCAGACACAACAAGCGATCCCTAGGGTCTTCCATTCTCTCTCTGTCTCTCTCTCCCTCTCTGTCTCTCTCTCTCTCTTTCTGTGCTAATCTTAGTCCCCAGAAGCAAAGGGACCAGCAACTTAGAAGATGCCCTCATTTTATGTAGTACTGACCCTCAGCCTGGCCGACCATGAAACAACAGTGGTACAATAGTCATGCAGATCTGTGTCAGGCTAATCCATGCTCCTGCCTCAGCACTGTCTCTGCCTGGCTGTGTGATCTCACTCAACGAGTCTCAGTGTTTTGATCTTTAAAATAGGTATAATACCACCTACATTCCTGAATCACTGTGGGGAACGAGGCCATCACATATGAGACACTGATCCACAGAAGGTGCAGAGTAAATGCCAGCTGTTCTGGTAACTTCTGCAGGAAGGCAGGTCTTGCCTTGCAGCTAGCCCACTGGCAGAAGTGTCAATAGAAAGAGAGAAGTGTTGAGAGATACCTCCTGAGCTGATGCTAACAGAGGAACTGTGACAATCTGCCTCTAGAAAAATCTCACCGAGCTGCCTGGCCCAGGGGAGATCCAACCCTGACAATTTACCCAGACTCTGCAAGATGTTTCCTAATTGTGGTGCTCGTGAGTGACGAGCATAGCTGAGCTAATTCCTTTTCCCAGCACTCTGCAGCATCTGTCCCTGCCCTGACTGGCAATGGAAAGAATAAGGACTTTGAGGATGTGTGATCAGGCTGCCAACCTTTGACAAGTTACTGGCCCTTCTAGACATCAGGTTCTGTAACTAACTGGTCTCTGCACCAAGAGCTTTAGGGGTCAGAGAGTAGCATTGGCTTGTGGGCTTCATGAGGGGGACCTTTCCTTTTGTTCTGTGTTCACCTAGCATAGAGAAGGCCATGGCACAGTGAGTATTAATAAATGTTGGATGGATGGATGGATGGATGGACATGTGTGTGAGTAGGAAGAGGGAGGTGAGTGAATAGATAACTAGGTAATAATGGGATAGGTGGGTAGAAGGATGGATTGATGGGTTAGATGGCAGAAAGGTGGTGGTGGATGGACAGATGGATGGATGAAAGGGTGAGAGAGAAGTGGATGGATATATATGAGGGTATGTAGGTAGAAGAAGGTGGTGGTGGGTAGACAGACAGAAGAGTGCATAGATCAGTGAGTGTGTAAATGAGCGGATGGATGGATGGATGGCAGGGTATTGTGAGCTGAAGTGAAAATTGCCTTCTTCATGTCAGGGAATTCCAGAAGCATGGGAAGACCCTGAGCCTGCTCCAGGAACCATTAGACTTGGACTCTGGGAAAAGTGATAAGGACACAGCAGTGAGTGGACCCCTAACGACCTGAGATCTGGAGCAAGACACTGCTTGTACGTGTGTAAGAAGAGGAGGGACCGAGGGCTCAGGGCAGCCCAGTTCTACCTAGCTCATTGGAAATGGTGCCTTGCGGCCTCTGCTTCCTCTCTATAGTGTGGATGTAGGTAGAAGCTGTAAACTAAGTAGCTCAGTTGCATAGATTCTGGCAAGCATACAAGCTCAATAGTGTTCCTCCATGTTATAATACAGACACTTAATAATGTGCCAACATCCCATATCATCGTCTTGGAAAGATGGCCCTCTAAACGGAGAAGAAAGAGAAAGAGCGAGAAGATGGTTATACTATTCTCTGATTCCCCCTTCTTTGGGCACAGGGAATCACAAGAGGACAAATGACACCCCCATCCATGCCAGCTCAGGGAGAAGTCATGACCATGTTATAAAGGACATGGTAGAGAGCCCAACTTGGGCACATATCTATTGTGTGACCTTGAACAAGTTACAACCCTTCTCTGAACCTCAGTTTCCTCTTCTGTAAAATGTAAGTTATAATCTTTTCTTTACATGATGTCGTCACCAGGACTAAGTCAAGAACCTGGTGTGGGTGATTCTCTCCTTGGCCTGAAGAAGCAGCAGTTACCCTGCATCTGGACCAGCAAGGGGAGAAGTCTGGTCAGCCAGAGCCGAGCAGCTGGGGAGGACTCTTCCCAATCAGCTCTCACGGGATGAAGCCTGCCCTCGACACAGGGCAGCCTCTGAGAATAAGTCACTCTATGTTCCAGAAGCTGGAGGGAAGAGTAAGGAGATACTGAGAGGGATTGGGAGGGAAACAAGAGCCCATCTCTTGGCCTGGGAGAAAGCAGTCACAGAACAGCTTGTACTTCATGGGGCTTGAAGCTGATGTTCTGAAGGGAACTCTGCCAGGAATGGGTGAGGTGGAGACCAGGGCAGAGGAGAGGAGTCTAGTCAGGGAGCCTGTCCGAACTGTGTGAGAGAGGGGAACCAGGCAGGAGCAGTCGAGAAGGGAGATGGGGATGGATTCAAAAGACAGGTTTAGCTGGGGAGATGGCTCAGAGGTCAAAGATGCTTGCATACAAGGCCAGATGGCCTGTGTTTAATTCCTCAGCTGCCCACATAAAGCCAGATGTGCATTCATTTTCAGCCTCAAGAAACCCTGGTGCACACACGTGTGCATGCACACACATACAAATGAATAAAAGAAAAGACAGGTTTAATATTCTTTAATATACTTTTTCCCACCACTTCCCACCTCTGTTTCTTCAACTCTTCCCTTGGCCACCATGTAATCATTTCAAAACAGTTCATACCTTCTTGCTTAAAAAAAAACTTTCTCAAGGACCCTCAGATAAAAGCCACATTCTTTATCCTGTTCCACTGTGATCCCTGCCTCAGTGCTCCAGCCATACTAACAATCCATGCCTCCCACCAGCAAGCCTTTGCAGTGCTGCTGGGAGGAGGCACCTCCCCTTCCCCACCCATTCAGATCTCAGCTCTAGAGATCTCCTGTTTGCCCATCTAGGTCAGTCCTGTGGCCATTCAGCACCATGTTAACTCTCTTGGTATTAATTAGTGGCTCCTTCTTCCACTGAAATAGAAACTCATAATGGTGGGCCCTGAGATGTTTTTCACTCACTCACCATGGCCTCTGTGTGCTCAGTAAGTCAATGGGTAGAGCCATGAAGATGAGCTAAAGCCAGGCACAGTGGGAGACACAGGAAGGGACTCTTCCAGGAACTCGAGATTAGCCCCAAGGACATGACCTCCCCACTGGCTCCACTCTGCTGGCCACAGTGCTAGGGCCTCTTGGGGGCTGCAGTCCCCTGGACAACATGGCCAGTAGCCAGGCATGACCTGATGCTTATCTGGCTAAGACCAGCCTCAGAGGCGCTAAGACAAACACCATGGCAACAGTCAGCTCCCAGGAGGCCAAATCAGCCTTCCTCACTCTCAGACAGCTGGCCCAGGGTCCATGTTCAGAATGACAAAAGTCTTTGAAGAAAAAAAACCCCACATTTTCTTTTTTTTTTTAAATATTTTATTTATTCATTTTCAAGCAGAGAGAGAGAGAGAGAGAGAGAGAGAGAGAGAGAGAGAGAACCAGGGCCACCACCTTGTGGGTCTGGCTTATGTGGATCCTGGGGAATTGAACCTGGGGCCTTAGGCACTAGAGGCAAGTGCCTTAACCGCTGAGCCATGTCTCCAGCCCAAAACCCCACATTTTCAAATTACTGTGAAAACAGTATTGCTATTGATTGCCTCTGGGGAGCCAGAAATCCATCAGCCCGACCCATAGGCCTGTCCACGTGTCACCAGAAACAGTCACCAGAGTTCCCCTGAGACTCCTCAATTGGGGACAGGGAGTCACACACTAGAGCAGGTAGTGAGAAGTTCCCATGCAGATAAGAAAGAGAGACAGATGAGGTGCTATGGAGTCCTGGGTTTGATCCTGTGCTGTTGTCTGTGTCTCTTTACCTGTCTGCACCCAGGGTTCTCATTTATAAAATGGAAGCCACAACTAAAACTCCCTTGTGGAGCCACTGTGAGGACCAGATATGAGACTAGGTGAACCCATCAGTAGCACAGAGAGGCACAAGTCATGGCTGTCTGTGAGCAGGACACTGCAAGCCTCCCCTGTGGAGACTTTGATGGAGAGTGACTCTCCAGGGTCCTGGCACTTTCTGAAGGCTGAGACCATGCTTGTTTTTCTGAGTGTTGAAGAATGGAGCTTGTGGTGGTTTCAATGAGATGTCACCCATAGCCTCATGTGTTTTGAATCTACCTAGTGGCAGTTTGGGAGGTGGAGCCCTGCTGGAGGTGGGCTTGGGGTGTTATGGCCAGCTCCCCCCTTGATGGTGCTAGCTGGCTCAATCTTGCTAATACCTCTCCCAGCTGCTATGGCAAGATGAAATGCCCAGCTTCTGCTCTGCCACCACATGATAGACCTTCCCCTCCAGACTGTGCGTCAAAATCAAACTCCTTCCTTTCACATGCTGCTTGTGGCCGGGCCTTTCACGCCAGCCAAGAGAAGGAAGCTGCTACAGGGCTCCTTGGGGAGAGGAGTATTCATCTGAAATGAACTGGCTCTTGGCAGAGTGGAGGTGAGCTTCCATGTCAGCTGAGGGGGTGAGGCAGCTACCCGAGGAGCCACTTTTCAGAGCAGGATAGTGAGGTCCAGAGAGCTCAGGTAACTTACATAAAGGTCATTAGGCCATGAAGTCAGACATTGTCACAAATACAGCTGTGAAGGCTCTGTTGACCACTGAGGACCACTTAGTCCCCAGGCCATAGTTCCGGGAGGATCTAGAATGATCTTTTGCCTGGACAAAGGCCCTGGCTGACCTGTGTTTCCTCCAAGTCCACATCAGGGATTAGGAACCCCTGTGGGTGGCATCCAGCTGGTACACAGGTGAGCAGACACCCCTTGTCTCCTAAGCCCCACACCCTCCTTATTCACAAAGGCCCAGCACAGGCTGGAAACTCCCCCCAGCAGCCAGCTGACTTTCTTGCTTTCAGTCCATAGAACACGTGTCATTGTGAGAGCCCGTTCGGTGCACACCTTATCCCCAGAAGGAGGTCTGAGTGCTTCATGAATGTCCCTGTTTCTGTCCGGGCAAATTTCAGAAGTTCAGGCCTAGCCTGACTTCTTGTTCCAAGATGCAAGCCTGGCAAGAATGCTGTATTTGTATCTAAGCAGAAAGCATCTGAGTTCCAGCTGCGAGCATGGGGGGTCGTGAAGGTGAAAGCTATTAGCAGGCGTCATTAACGTGAATGCACAAATCCACAGGCCCGGGCTCCCTGTAGCCAGGTCAGACCTCAGAAACCCATAAAGTCCCTTCCTTTATTTCTGGAATTTCAGGGTGGGTGGGGGGGGCGCAGCCTACACTTTTTCAAGCAGCTCCATGTGAACCAGACAGCACCATATACCTGTGGATACACAGTTTTTGTGGGTATTCCCAAAATACTGCCTAAGCTGGGGTACTATAGCTCAGGATACCCCAAAATGAAGCCTTGGGGTGCCCAAATCCTCACTATTTGAAGCTATGAGGAGTTATGTGAAATAGAAGAATCTAATATGTAATCTAATTTGCTCATGTAATATCAGCAAGAATCTGCAATGTGCTAGACACTGGGTGAGGTGGTCAGGCCCCTCTGAGGAGATGAGATTTATGATAAGGCCTTAAGAGCCATCTGTACAAAAAGCAAGGGACAGAGTGTTACAGACGGGAGACAGGGAGAGACCCAGACAGGTTGGACTTGAACTGAGAAGAGGTATGTGGTTAGATCCCAGATGAAAGAAAGAAAGAGGTGGAGGGGTGGAAAGGGAGGATGGATGAGTTCTTCCAAGACCAGAGTGAAGTTTGAGATTTTATTCAGAGCATCACAGAGTCCCCAAAGGGTTTTATTTATTTATTTTGGTTTTTCGAGGTAGGGTCTCACTCTAGCCCAGACTGACCTGGAATTCACTATGTAGTCTCAGGGTGGCCTTGAACTCAAGGCGATCTTCCTACCTCTGCCTCCCGAGTGCTGGGATTAAAGGCGTGCACCACCATGCCCGGCCTCCCAAAGGGTTTTTTTTTTTAAATTTTTAAAGTATCTTTAATTTTTTTAAATTTTATTTATTCATTTTCAAGCAGAGAGAGAAAGAGAGAGAGAGAGAGAGAGAGAGAGAGAGAGAGAGAGAGAGAGAACACCAGGGCCACCACCTTGTGGGCCTGGCCCATATGGGTACTGGGGATTTTAACAGAGCAGAGATGCGATTTAATTTATGTTGTTAAAATGTCACTGGGCTGCTGGTCGAGGAGCACCCAGTGAGGGTGAAGCGTGCCTGCAGGAAGCAGAGCACAGAGTTGCCCAGAGTTGCAGCTACAATGGTGCCCTGGGAAGAGGGGGCTGGGGAGAGGGAGTGGCAATGGGGTGCATTTGAGAGAGGTTTTGAAAAGAGAATCAACTCTGCTTGCTTAAGGACTAGACCCATGATTCTTGTGTGTAGTAAGTATATGTGTGTGCATGTATGTGTAAGTACAGGTACATATGCACACATGCATTCAAGACCAGAGGTGTCTTCCTCATTCCCTCTCCACCTTATTTTTTAAAATAGGGTCTCTCATCAAACCTGGAGCTCATTAATTCAGCTAAACTAGCTAGCCAAGGATGCTCCTGTCTCTACCTCCCCAGTGATGAAATTATAGAAGGTGCCACCATGCAGACCTTGTACGTGGGTTCTGGGAATCTGAACTCAGGTTCTTGTGTTTTCATAACAAGCACTTTACCAACTGAGCCATCTCCACAGCCTCCTTGATAGTTTTATTGCTATGAAACTTATGCACAATCTAGCCACAGCCATTCAATCAACACAGGATAAGCCAGTGAGACAGAAACCAACGATTTTTGATACAAAGACCCCTAAGCTCACAACATTAAAGCAGCCTTAATACCCACCCACCACGACTCAGGGAACTGAGCAGAAGGGGGGATGGAAAGATTGTGAGAGCCGTGGTGGGGGAGACTATCCAGAGGCATGGCACCCCTCAGTAACAACACACTTGGGCCAGGAGAACCGGGCTGAATACTAGGCTATCCATGGTCCCCTGCCACAAGGACTGATCCAGACGGCCCATGGAGAAGGATATCCAGCTGATTGGGGATGGGGAAGGGGGGCATTGGGGAATTGGGAATATCAACTCATTGTAAAAAATAATAAAAAAAACTTATGCACAATCATTAATTCAATGCCCTGCTCAACAGAATCCAGGCCTGGTCTAAAGTCCTAAAGTCAAGTGTTGTACAAATTTCTCCCCTTCTGATCCCAGCTATTGACCCCCCAGGACTTCCTCCATGAAGTTACCATTTTCCAAGCAGAGGCTGGACCACGGCCTGTATGAGTATATACCACACACAGGCCATGTTTAGAAGAAATCAAAGCCCAGAGAGGTCCAGAGACTGACTTCAGCTCTCACGGCTACACTAGGGAGTTTTAGAGCCACAAATGTAGTTTTGTTGCCAAAGGATCGTGCAGAGTAAGTCCAAGAAGCATTACCTAAGCAATGGCCCTAGAGAATTAATTTCAGTAAATAGCTAAGAATTCATTTATTCAATAGACCCATCAAATCTCTATTTATGGGCATCAGCTGTCTAGTACATGCAGCATGCAAAACAGCTAGGCAGTCTCTGGAGTCAGGAACATAAAATCAATAAAGCCTCCAGCCTCACAAAGCTGGAAATTTGGTGGGTGGTAAGCAGGGAGTGGGGAGGGGGAAAGGGAAGATGGTCACCAAGCCAAGGGACTCAAATGGAAGGACCCAGAACAACCAAAAAGACATTCACAACTTGTTACAGGGAAGCAAAAAAAAAAAAAAATGTGTGTGGGCCCATCAGAGTGGATCTAATATGGCAAACACAGATGCTTCTTTTTCCTTTCTTTTTTTTTTCCCCCCTTTGGGACAGGGTCTCACTGTGTAGCTCAGGCTGGCCTCAAACTCATGATCCTCCTGCCTCTGCCTCCCAAGTGCTTAAATTTACAGACATGTACTGCCACGCCCAGATTATTGATACTTGTGTGTGTGTGTGCATGGTGCAGTATGTAGTGTGTGTGTGTGTGTATGTGTGGTATATGTATACGTATGCACATGTGTATGCATAGAATGCAGGTGCCCCATGCATATGAGTGTGGAGACCAAAGGAGGATGTTGGGTGTCCTACTCTGTCACTCCTCCACCCTATTTCCTGGGACACAGGGTCTCTCGATGAACCTGGAACTTACTATTTTTTGGCTAGACTGGCTGCTCTACTTCCGTGATCCTCCTGTCTCCACCCCTCTCGGTGCTATGTGTGTGACCAGAACTGCAGATGCATGCACCACTTTATACATCTGGCTTGACATGGGTACTGGGGAATGGAAACCAGGCTGGAAGGCTTAGTAAGCAAGCACCCCTAACCACTAAGCCATTTCCCCAGCCCTACAAATTCGTCTTAAGGGCGTGAAAAAACAGTTATTCTCGGACTTCTTAAATATTTTCCTCAAAAGCACCCTCAGCCTGTGGACCGCTCGCCATGAAGGGTTCTGTGAGGCCAAGGTCAATGTCTACTTTGTGTCATCTCAGACTCCAAACTAGTCATGTGACTGCTCTTTTTGTTTCTGGGTGGGTCCCATAATATGGACTCCTTAAAGAAAGGCGCCAAACCCTGCATCTGACTTTCCTTCCGTTTCTTCCTTGGTCTTTTAAAGTGACAGGCTGGATGGCAGGTGCTGGCTAGGGTATTGCTCAAGGCAAGCCAGGATGGGTGCCATCAGTCCTCCGTTCCTAGTGGAGAGTAGAGTACTAGTATCGTGACGCCTACACTGCATCTCCAGCCCAGTGTCATCTCAACTCCAAGCTCATATAAGCCAACTGTGAATTCTACCTGGACCCATGCTTTGCTGTGAACTCACGATCCAAAACAGATTTCTAGATTACCACCCAACTGGATTCTCCATGCACCATCACCATCACGCTGGGAAGCAGCCCGATTCTTCTCTTCCCCTCCCCCACCCATCCACAGCCACTCACACCATCATTTAACCAACATCTTTTTCTCTCTCTTGCCACAGTGGCTCCTCCATGTGCTGGTTTCAACCTACTCAACGCAATGGCCAGGAATGCAACAAAATGCAACAAAAACTGTATTTCTCTCCTCTTACATTCTTCCTGAGACCTTGCATTGTGTCTGGAGTAAAATTCCAAGTCTCCCAGGGACACTTCCTCCTGACCTCCATGGGCCAGTCTCCTTCACTCTGGCCAGTCTTATTTCCTCTCTCCACTGCGGTCTGCAGAGCCCCTTCCCATCCTCTGCATCTGCTTCTGTCTCCAGTGCTCCTACCTCGTCCTGCGCTTTAAGAAGTTGGGACGGAGATGCTCCTCACCTTTCATGGCTCATCTTAAGAAGCCCCCGGCTTCCTAACCCGATATTCCACCCCCACTTCAGTGACTATGGTATTTCATGAAACTCACTCACTCCCTGTATAACATTTATCAACCACATAATGGTCTCACTGACGTACAGTGTGGGATTGTGATGACAAGAAAAGTCATGTCTATCTTGCTGGCACGGAGGAAACACTATGTTTGTTGAATTCAAATAAACGATGAAAGATAAGGGGACACCAAGCAAGGGAAGCGCTCTGACCACCCTTGAAAGACCCTTTTCCTCCTTCCTTCCCCTTCTGCCATGTATCTATTTTTATAGAGCTGGAAGAGCACTGCGGAAGATTGGCAGCTTGAGATCAGCCCTCTTTGTCCCCCAGGTAACCTCCGTGCCTCACTTCAATGGCTCCAAGTGGCCACCTGTTCTGAGATAGTCACCTCTGCCCCAGCTCCCATTTCCCTCACCATCAGAGAGCTGCCAGGGCCCCTGGCCAGGCCGGCTGTGTTCCTGCCCCTAGGACAGCTTTGAAGCCTCAAGCTGTCACCACTTGTTTGTACCAAAGCACTAAGTATGACAGCAATTCATGAATAAGAAACAGTCACCCGATGGCGGCATGCCTGTCTCTTGCCAGCCCCAGACCTGCCAGCAGCCTGCCTCCTGCAGAGCGAGCGGGGCACTGGAGTTGGAAGCTGAACCCACTTCAACTCAGTAGGCACAGGAACTATGTATAGATTCCAGTCTTGGCTCTGCCACTAACCAGGAAACTTTTCTGGCCTTCTGTTTTCTTATCTGGGTATAATAATAATCTTCAATGGGTACCTACCTACCTTTGGTTTCTTTGATTTTTATTTTTTTGGTGTGTGTGGTGTGGCATGTGTCACATAGTTATAGAGTATGCTTGTGTGTGTGTGTGTGTGTGTGTGTGGATGTGATATCCCCGTGTGACATGTGTGAAGGTCAGAAGAGAATGTCATCGCCTCTATCACACTCCCATTGTTTCCTTGAGACAGTCTCTCACTAAAACTGGAGCTGCCATTTTATTCATTCAGACTGGCTCATCCTAGCTTTCTCAGCTCTGAGGTTCCATGCATGCCCACACCCTGCTTTTTACAATGGTGATGGGGATCAAACTCAATTCTTCATGCTTGCAGAGTAGATGCACTGAGCCATCTCCCCAGTCCCTACCTTTTCCTTTTGAGAAACTTCATTTTCATTATGGTTTTATTTCATTTCATTGATTCAATAGTTATCTACTGAGTATCTACCCTCTGCCTAAGCTGGGCATGAAAGATACGGAACTCACGTGATCAGGGAATGGTCTTCAGCAAGCTTGTATTGGGGCAGAGGAGAAATATCCCATGATAAAATGTGAACTCACAGTCACAGTTAATGCTCTATAGTCTACAGAGGGCAGGATCAGAGGGCAAGAGAACCTGTAGTGGAAATTTGACTTGAGATCCCCTGAGAAATCGATGCTCGAGCTAACACCCGAAGAAGTCGAGGTGCTAACTGGAGAGAGGAGGGGAAGATGTTTTAGGCACAGGGAGCAGAGTGAGTCACGAGACATCCCAGAGACCACAGGATCCTGAGAAGACCCCAGTTCCCCAGGGTACAGAGTGGGATGGCTGGTGAGGCAAGGGATGGGAAGAAGACAAGGGAGACAGACCTGCAGGTCCTTATTGATTGAGATCAAGGGGCATCCTGTCTTCCTCCTGAGATCAATGGGAAGCCATTTACAAGTCTCATCAGGGTGTCATAAGATGAGGTTGATGCTGTGTGGAGAGCAGGCCTGAAGCACCAGAAAACACACGGAGGTGACAGGCTACCACCATTGTTTGAGGGAAACGAGGGTCCTTGTGGAGCTGGAGAAGGCATCCAGGGAGCTGGCCACAGAGCGGAGTGATGAGAGCTGATTCTCCCCAGGGATCAATCCCCCCCATTCAGATGAGATGGGGTGCATTCAGAGTGGTATGGTCCTAGACTCTTCCCCATTCTAAACATGACAGAATCCAGCCCCCAGAAGGGTCAGCAGCACCCCCCCCCCCAAATAACCAGTGAGCATACCACAACTCACATTCAGTCTTGCGACATGGGATACCAGGGGTATCATGGGGTACCAGTGTCAGGTGTCACTGATGTGAGTGCTGAGTGGTTGTGGGTAAGGAGTGTCTCCTGAGCCAGGGATGGCTTTTTTCCTAAGGTCCTGGCTATCAAAGGTGGTGACCTGCCTGGCCAGACTCCCCCCACCCACCCCTGCTACCTGACTAGTTCTTCCTCTGTCCATGCCATGACTTCAGTTAAAACCCAGTGGTGCCAGCTGTGGTCATGAAGAGACAAACCTGAGGTGGGGGTTGAGTGAGCATATGAGTTTTGGCAACCCACCGTTCATAGCCCAGACCCTACATTGCTGCCTTCCTGCCAGGTACTGTGCCCACTGGTATCTCACTATACTAGGCAGCATTACAAGCAAGGGTGCAAGCCTTTGGGACCCAGGTTGTGTATACTATAGTCCTCCTTTTTCTAGTGTCTCTTTACCCAGAACCTTAGCTGTCCTGTCTCCCCAAGCATGTCCTCTGGCTGCTCACACTGCCATGGAGGTGATAAGTAATGGAACAGAATGGATTGTACCTGGCCTGCATTGGTTTCAAGACAAAGGTGATGGGTGGATTACTTTCATTATGTTTTGTGTGTATGTGTGCACACACATACCCATGCAAATGTATGTGCGCCTGTGTGCATGTGTGTGCAGAGGCCAGAAGACAATCTCAGGTATCTTTAGGAACACCATCCACGATTTTTTTTTTTGGAGACAGCATTTCTTATTGGCCCAGGAGTCACCTAATTAGGGTAGACTGGCTGGCCAGCAAGCTCTAGGGATTCACCTGTCTCTACCTCTCCAGCCTCTGGATTCCAAACCCACCACCATGGCTAACCTTTAAATGTAGATACTGGTCTGACTCAAGTCCTCATGCTTGCAAGGCAAGCACATACCAACTCAGGTATCTCCCTGGCCATGGGATTATTCTCCCAGTGCTGTAATTTTAACTTACCACTAGACAGCAACAATAGAACCCACCCTGGCTCTGGACCAGTTTCACTATTTCTACATTCTCTGGACCCAGAGCAGATAGAGCCCATCAACCAGACCCACTGGCTGCCTTGGCCTCTCTCCCACATTGTCCCAGCTATGACAGGTACCAAAGTCCCCTTTCCCTTGGTCACCTTCTCTCAGGGACAGGGGAGAAGAGTTGCTTGCTATGGCTTTTGAAACACTGAGGTAGTAGGGTCATGTGGTCATCTGTTCATTTATTGGGCAGGTTGACGAGGCCTCATGAAGCGTCCAAATCAGCACACTATCAAAGCAGAAGCATGGGGCGGGGGAGGTGGCTCAGTGATTAAAGACACTTGCTGAGCAAGCCTGATGACCAGAGTTCAGGAAGCTGGGAGCAAGTAGCACACACCAATCCCAAACGTGCTTATGGCAATGTGTGTGGGGGTGGGGACATCAGGCGAATCTCAAGACTCATGGGCCAGCATCGACAAACAAGACCATGTCTCAAACAAGGTGGAAAATTAGGACTGAAACCATAAGGTTGTCTTCTGACCTCCATGGCACATGCACACCATGGCACCATACACACCTATACTACACACACACAAGCACACATATACATGCACACCAGCAATAACAAACAAAAAAGAAATGGGAGTATGTTAGATGCAATGCTAACCCTGAGAGAGGCTTAACCCTTCATTTGTTCATTCATTGTGATATTAGTTGAGTACCTACTGTATACAGTCCCTGTGCTGAGCATGGGATGCTGTGGCCCTTGGTCAGGTAGTAACTGGAATTGGTCAGGCAGGAGGAGATAGTGCTTTGCAGGACTTGTGGCAGGTGGAGGAAGGAAGTGTCTCTAAGGCAGAAGGATCAGCATGGATGAAATACCAGAAGAATGAGACAGTGTGAGGTCCACAAATGCCAAGTTATTCTGTATGGCTGGGTGAAGGGTCCACATAGAGGACCAGGTAGGATCATGGCCAGAAAGCGGGCAGGGCA
>PVHP010026526.1:0-24604 GCA_004024765.1 Zapus hudsonius | reverse complement strand
GACCTAGGAACAAGCTATGAGATTAGATAGCAAGAGGCCCAGAGCGTAGAGGAAAATCATACACGTAACAAAGTAAGAGAGCATCTAGACACAAAATACATGTAAATAGCCGGCAGAAAAACACCCAAGCAAATGAGAGATCTTCCCAGCCAGGTTGTGAAGGGGAAAGAGCTTCCCAAAGCAGGTGCCAGGACAGCAGGTGTCAGGAGCCAGGAGAATAGAGCCAGGAGTTGATTGCACACAAGGCAAGCCTTTATGGCTCAGACATCTAATTAGAGTGGACCTTGATATCAGACTCAGGTGTGTGAGGGAAAGACCTGGTTGGCTTGTGGACTCAGGAGGGGCCAGCCCACCCAGGTGTACTAGGTTGGGGGAGGTGTAGGGGAAGCTGTTGCTGAGAAATTGCATCTTGGGTGAGATTGGATCAGATTTGAGTTCTAGTTTTGCCAGGGTGGTGAGGTGGCATCTCCTTGTCCTTGAGCCTTGTCCCTGGCTGACTGCCTATTAAAAAAAAAAAAAAACTATCTTACTTCTTACTTCTGTTTCTCCTTTAGAAGTACCTATAACACCAACAGTAGGTAAGTAGAGGCAAAAGGATTAGAAGTCCAAAGTTATCCTCAGCTCCATCGTGTGAGGTTTGTGGTTCACAATACAGGGCTGAGGTTGACAATTTCTTGGGCTTATTCAACAACAGAAGAGACCAGCAGGATCCTAAGTAGAGGGGAAGAAAGTTTCAAAATGCCAGAAAAGACTGTTGGGATCAGAAGCAGAAGAGAGGGAAGCCTTGGAACCCTGAGTAAGGGGAGGAAGGAGATGTCAAGGGCTTTCAGGAGGGGTAAGGGAAGAACTGCTCCATGAAGGAACAGGGTTGTCTGGACTGTCTGCAAAAACTCCCTCAGGGAGGTGAGGTTTGGATTGCCACATCCCCACCCAGGGCCACAGGTAGCACCTGGAAAGAGATCTGTTTCCTCATTTAAGCCCTGGCCAGTAAAACTGAGTCAATTTCCTTAGCAATAGATAGGGATTATCTGATCCTGGGCACACCTGCTGGAGGGAGTGGACCAGAGAGGCAACTTTTTTGAACTCTAACAGTGAGTTTGAGGCTAGACTGAGAGAGAGAGAGAGAGACAGAGACAGAGACAGAGAGACAGAGAGAGACAGAGACAGAGACACAGAGAGACAGAGACAGAGACACAGAGAGAGGAAGAAGAAAAAGAAGAGAAGGGGAGGGAGGAGAGAAGAGAAGGAGAGAGGGGGAGGAGAAAAATCAGTCTGTTCTCCTTAACTTGGCTCCTTGACCCCCACCTCCTTCATTTCCTCTCACTGGTCAGTTCACTTCCACCAGCCCTTATGCCCCAAGGGATATAAAAAAAATGCCAATATGCCAACGCACCAATAAATTCAAGGTGCCCTAGATTCTTTTTTTTTTTTTTTTGGTTTTTCGAGGTAGGGTCTCACTCCAGTCCAGGCTGACCTGGAATTCACTCTGTAGTCTCAGGGTGGCCTTGAACTCACGGCGATCCTCCTACCTCTGCCTCCCAAGTGCTGGGATTAAAGGCGTGCACCACCACGCCTGGCCCTCTGAACTAATTTTTTTTTTTTTTTTTTTTTTTGGTTTTTCGAGGTAGGGTCTCACTCTAGTCCAGGCTGACCTGGAATTCACTCTGTAGTCTCAGGGTGGCCTTGAACTCACGGCGATCCTCCTCCTACCTCTGCCTCCCAAATGCTGGGATTAAAGGCGTGCGCCACCACGCCCGGCCTCTGAACTAATTTTTAATCAATGAGTAAAACAACACTGCAGATATTACTTCTGGTTTTAGTCAGTCATGACTTAGCTACTCAGGAGTCATAACACAGACTGCAACTTCTTAAGCCAGTATTGTCTCATGGTGACGAAGCTCCATCAAGGGGGAAGGGCCGGCTTCTCTTCAACAAAGGGAAGATGTAATAGTTAACCAATAACATAATTACAGAACGAACCCTCATAATCATGTCTAAATGTATCCTCTCAAACTGCTGCAGCAGAAAACTTAAAGATCAATAGGAAACAGAATTCAAGCATCAGAATTAAGAGAAAAACACTTTGGGGTTTAGCTTAGTACAACCCATGTGAACTAAGGAGAATGGGATGTAAGAACCCCTCTGAGGGCTGAAGGGATGGCTCAGCAGTTAAGGCACTTGCCTGCAAAGCCCTAATGACCTGGGTTTGATTCCCCAGTACTCACATGGAAGCCAGATATACAAAGTGGTGCATGTATCTGGAGTTCTTTCGAAGCAGTTAGAAGCCCTGGCATGCCCATTCTCTCCACTCCTCCCCTCTCTGCTTGCAAATAAATAAATAAAAAGAACCCCTTTGAGAAAAAAAAGGGGGCCTGGCGTGGTGGCACACACCTTTAATCCCAGCACTGAGGAGGCAGAGGTAGGAGGATCACCATGAGTTCAAGGCCAACCTGAGACTACATAGTGAATTCCAGGTCAGCCTGGGGCTAGAGTGAGACCCTACCTTGAAAAAAAAAAAAGAAAAGAAAAGAAAAGAAAAGAAAAAGAAAAAGAAAAAAGAATCCCTTTGAATTCTACACATTGGGCCATGTCTAGACTCTTTGGGGTCCTGGTCTAGGATAGGAGAGTAGAAGGTGTTAGGTCATAGACACTGTTTCTTTAAGAAGACAAATGTTAGTCCTGCAGAGACCAAGTAGCCACACCCCCTAGGGTTGCTTCTGAGCCCTGGTACAGCTAGAGAGAAAAGCTCCAGCCTAGGTGAGACTGTAAGACCAGATGGCATGACTGAAATCTATCCTGTGCCTTCTCTCAGCCCCTGGTAACCTGAGACACATCCACCCTGTAGCAAAGACGTTTTCTACTTAGAGCCCCTCCAGAAAGTTATAAAAGTAAGGAATTTTTTAAAAAATTATTGTTTTGAGAGAGAGAGAATGCCAGGGCCTCCAACCACTGCAAATAAACTCCAGACCTATGCACCATTTTGTGCAACTGGCTTTATGTAGGTAGTGGAGAATCGAACCTGGGTCATCAGGCTTTGCAAACAAGTGCCTTTAACTGCTGAGCCACCTCTCCAGGCCCAGGGTAAGGAATTTCCTCTGTCCTGAGAGTTTAATGCCTTTGACTCTCTTTAGAATCTCCTGCTGCAGACTGGTAGTGATTATAAGTAAGGTAGACATTTGCAGGTTGTTAGGGTCGTGGCCCAACAGAACATGGACGTCCACCTGCCCTGGCCAGACTAGAAGGCAATTCCAGGCTGACTCAAGATGGCCATCAGGAACAACTTTTGGTTCTTCTTTCTCAATTTTTTGGTTTTTTGAGGTAGGGTCTCACTCTAGCTCAGGCCGACCTGGAATTTACTATGTAGTCTCAGTGTGGCCTCGAACTCCGGTTCATCTTCCTACCTCTGCCTCACAAGTGCTGGGATTAAAGGTGTGTGTCACCACACCCAGCCCTTCTTAATTTTGTAAGGGCTCTTTCAGAGTCTGTGCCCTCCTTCCTGACCCACCTACCAGTCAAGCTCTTCCATATACATTTTAGGTTTAACAGTGAACTTCATCCCAATTGAATGCCTAACTTACATCTCTACGGTTATAAGAAAACTTGATCCAAGTCACCAGGTGGGTCACACATTCGGGACCCTTTCCAGCTTGGGAACTTTTCTATGTTCACTTCCTGCTCTATTTTCTTAAAACAAATCTTTAAATCCTTGTGTCGCAGTCAGCCACATGCCGCTGGGATGAATCTCCAAACGCACGATTATGGTAGGAAAATATTTATTGAGCAGATCCAGGGGAAGAAGTTAAGGGAAAAAAGGCTGGCCCCTTTTACAGATCCAAGCAGAGACAGACAGAAGCCCAGCACCAGCACCACAAGCAAGCACACTGTAACACACTGATTTACAAAAATGCAGAACTCCAGGTCAGGGTTTCGGCTCTTTTGTATATCTTTCCTTAGTATTTTATATCTAAATTAGAAAGGGTCAGTCCCCAGGAGGCTAGGCCAAAGTGATATTTCTTCTAGCCAAAAGCCTGGAGACAATTAATAATTTTAATAAATCCTTAATTCTTTTGGGGGACATTATTTAAATTATCACACCTTGTTAATTTACCCTTCTGTGTGTCTACACTTGCCAACTCTTTGTGAGTCATAAGACAAGAGCTCAAGAGCCACAGGCTCGGGGAGTTCTGGTGACCATTGAGTGTCCGCACACTAACCTTTGAGCTAAACCTAAGCAGAACCCAGGGGCTGGAGAGATATAGCTCAGCGGTTAAGGCACTTGCCTCCAGTGCCTAAGGCCCTGGGTTCAATTCCCCAGGACCCACATAAGCCAGACCCACAAGGTGGTGGCACTGGTGCTTACTCTCTCTCTCTCTCTGTCTCTGTCTCTCTCTCTCGTTCTCTCTCTCTCTGTATCTGCTTGAAAATGAATAAATAAAATATTTTTTAAAAAAGAGGGCTGGAGAGATATAGCGCATCGGTTAAGGCACTTGCCTAAGCAGAACCCAGGAAAGCCCTGTAGCTCTCAGCACTGTTGGCAAGAGTGGACTCAATAAAGATATTCCAGCTACATTTCAGGTCTAGTTCCTGGCTCCCTGGGTAGCTCACAGGCCATCATGCTCCAGTTTTTTTTTAAAATATTTTATTTATTCATTTTCAAGCAGAGAGAGAGAGAGAACCAGGGCCACCACCTTGTGGGTCTGGCTTATGTGGGTCCTGGGGAATTGAACCCAGGGCCTTAGGCACTGGGGGCAAGTGCCTTAACCGCTGAGCCATCTCTCCAGCCCCATGCTCCAGTTTTGAGCAGAGTATATGGCACCTGCTTCTACTTTCCAAAGGTCTCATCAGGACAGGATGTCCCCACTCTGCTTGTCATTGGGCTTCCTGACTCTTCAAAAGCTCTGTGGCTTAGACCACCATGTCCCTCTTTGTGTGTGTGCAGGGCACACACTTGTGCATGTGTGTGTTAGTGTGTGAACTGTGCATGTGTGTGGAGGCCAGAGGACCACCTCAGGACCTCAGGCACTGTCCATCTTTTGGAGACAGGGTCTCTCATTGGCAGGGGATTTCTTAGTTAGGTTAGACTGACTGATTAGTGAGTCCTAGAGATCCACCCTGTCTCCCCCTCCCAAGTGTTACTGTTACAAGTGCATGCCACCACACCTGGCTTTTAAATATATATATATGTGTGTGTGTGTATATATATATATATATATATATATATATATATATATATATATATATATATATATATATATTTGTTTGCAAGCAGAGGAAGTCAGAGAAGAGAGACAAAAAGAGAGAAAGAATGGATGTGCCAGGGCCTCCAGCCACTGCAAACAAACCAGACACGTGCACTATGTTGTGCATCTGGCTTTATGTGGGTACTGGGGAATAGAACTGGGGTTGTTAGGCTTTACAGGCTAGTGCTCTAACCCCTGAGCTATCTCTCCAGCCCCACACCTGGCTTTTTAATATAGGCTCTGGGGATCAAACTCAGGTCCTTGTGCTTGTAAGGCAAGCACTTTACTAGCTAAGCTACCTCCCCAGCCCACCATTTCCCTCTTAATATGTCAGAAGTTTATGGCTCTTGGGTCTTTGCTTTTAGACCATATTGGCTTTGTCCCAGGTATTAGTCTGTAATTTCAGAGTGGGCCCCAGGGCCACTTCAAAAACATAATTGTGTGTCACATGGGTGTGCATGTAGGGCTGGTCTGTGGCTTTGAGTCTGCAGTTTAATTGGTAATAATACTTGCTAGTTAACTATTTACATTGACATAATAAACTTTTATTGATGAAATAATAATAGTAGGTACTATTAACTGTCAGACACTATATTAAAATTAAGGCAGGGACCACTTAAGGGTAAGGAAGTTGATCACACAGTGAGTGATAGAGTCAGGTTTCTTTCTTTTAAACATGTGTGTGTGCACGCAAGTGTGAATACTTAGGTCTCTTGCTGCTGCAAACAAATGCCCACACAGCTTTTTTTTGTTTTGGTTTGGTTTTTCGAGGTAGGGTCTCGCTCTAGTCCAGGTCTCAGGCTGGCCTTGGGCGATCCTCCTACCTCTGCCTCCCAAGTCCTGGGATTAAAGGCTTGCACCACCACGCCCGCCTTCCACACAGCTTCTTATAGGTGGCTGGGGAATTGAACCCAGGTTGGCAGGCTTCACAAGTGCCTTTACCCACTGAGCCACTTCCCCAGCCCCCAGATGGAGCCAAGTTTCAAATGTAGGTAGACTGACTCAAATGACATCTTTTTTGTTTTTTTGGCAATCCCTGTATCTTCATATCCTTCTCCTCCATATCTCCTTTTCTCCTCAATAATGGTTCCTAATTCTATGCTGTCTGGATGCACCAGAGAAATCATATCTATCCACCCATCTGGTGATGCGTGTGTGCAGGCGCTCATGTCCATGTCCATGTGTGTTTGTATGTGTGGAGGACAAAGGTCAACACTGGATGTCCACTTTAGTTGATTTTATCCATATATTTTTTAGATTTAAATTTTTTTGTTTTTTTGAGGTAGGGTCTCTCTAGCCCAGGCTGACCTGGAATTCACTATGTAGTCTCTCAGGCTGGCCTCGAGCTCACAACGATCCTCCTACCTCTGCCTCCTGAGGGCTAGGATTAAAGGCATATGCCACCACACCCAGTAGATTTAAATTTTTTATTATTTATTTATTTGCACATGTGTGTGTAGTGCACCAGGGTCTTTTGTCGCTGTAACTGAATGCCTGTCCAGCTTTGTATGGGTGGTTGGGAAATTGAACTTGGGCTAGCAAGACTATGTAAGCAAGTGCCTGCAGCAGCTGATCCATCTCCCCAGGCCCTGCCTTATTTTATTTATTTATTCATTCATTCATTCGTTTATTTATTTATTTATTTATTTATTTATTTATTTATTTATTTATTTATTTATTTGACACAGGGTTTCTTGTTGAACCTAGAATTCACTGATTGGGCTAGACTAGCTATCCAGAAATCTCCCTGTCTCTGCCTGCCTGTACTGGGATTACAAGAGCACATCACAATGCCCAGCATTTTATATGGGTTCTGGGGGTCCAAACACAGACCCTCATGCTTGCACAGTGTCGTGGTTTGATCCAGGTGTCCCCCATAAACTGTTCTGAACGCTTGATCCCCAGCTGATGGCAATTTTAGAATTGAACTCTTGTTGGAGGTGTGTTGTTGGGGGCAGGCTTGTGGGGGTTATAACCAGCTTTCCCTTGCCAGTGCTTGGCACACTCTCCTACTGCTGTTGTCCCCCGATGTTGACCAGGAGGTGATGTCCACCCTCTGTTCATGTCACTTTTTTCCCTGCCATCATGGAGTTTCCCTCGAGTCTGTAAACCAAAATAAACCTCTTCCTCTCAAGCTGCCTTTTGGTCAGGTTCTTTCTTCCAGCAACAAGAAAGCTGACTGCAACACACAGCAAACACTTCACTCACCCTCCAGCCCCTCTGTCCCCAATCTGTAAGTGACAAGTGACAGGGCTTATTCTTGCTGCAAATAAATACAAATGGTTGGGCCACTTTGTGTCTGGCTCATGTGAGTAGCTTTGGGAATTGAACCCAGGCTGGCCGACTTTACAAGAAAGCACCTTTAGCCACTGAGCAATCTCTCAGGCCCCCAGAATAGACATTTACATTCTCCTCATCCTGTGCTCAATATTCAAATCCAGAGAGATCCAAAGGCACACACCCAGATACTTGGGAGACTGAGAGGCTGAGGCAAGAGACTTACTGAACTCAGGAGTTAGAAACAGAGAAAGAGAGAGAGAGAGAGAGAGAGAGAGAGAGAGAGAGAGAGAGAGAGAGAGAGAGAGAGAGAGAGAGTTGTTTTCTCAAATTCTTGAAGAGAAAGTAAGAATGGCTTCATTGGAGTCACTCATATACCCTTTGACCACCGCGCTTTGAGAGTCCATCAGGATTGTATGCAACTAGGCTGGGTGTGGTGATACAGAGCTACAATCCCAGCCACTCTGGAGGCTGAGGTGGGAAGATCACAAGTTCAAGGCCAACTGGATTACGGAGTGAGTTCCAGTTCATCCCAGGAAAAACTTAGACCTGTCTCAAAATAAAAAGGGAAAGGAAAAATGATAGTCAAAAGAGTGCTAGGGATTCATATAAAGCAGGGAGGGAGGAAGGCCAACAGATGAGAGGCAGCTGAGACAATGCCCTTTTAGAATGAAAGCTTTTATTAGGAGCACTGGAGGCGCTATGCCAACGTGTCATAGTGTGGTACAAAGCCAGAGAGAGGGGGTTGGGGGGGACAGGCTCTGAAAATCTGAAGAACAAAGTGAGTTGGTCCTGTATGAGTTTCTAGGGGGTAGGGGGTGTCTGGGCGCTAACTACTGGAGAGAAGTCATGGAGGAAATGGGGAGTGGGGGGGATAGGGAAGGTTCTAGTCCTTTAGTGTCTCTGAGGAGGAGGTGCTGTTCTCTGCCTCTTCCCACTCCTCCTAAGGGGGGACTGTAGCCTTAGGGTTTTCCCCCTTCTAGGGAACACTTTCCCTATTGTAATCTTCTGTTTCCTCCTGGGGAGACTTTCCTTAATGTGCTTAGGCCTGGGGTCAGAGACCCAAGTATGCACAGGCCAGGCCTGGATGTCAACTGTGACTCAGCAGGGAGTTTGGGTGACCAGAGAGCAGAGTCAGTCTTGCTTTTAAAAAGTGCCTTGTCAGAGGCTGGGGAGATGGCTTAGTGGTTAAAGGCATTTGCTTGCAAAGCCTGCTGACCTGGGGTTAATGCCCCAGGACCCACATAAAGCGAGATGCACAAAGTAGTGGGCACATGCAGCTGGACTTTGTGTGCAGCAGCAAGAGGCCCTGGCATGCTCATGTTCACTCACTAATAAATGAATAAATAAATAAGTAAATGACGTACTTGTTTGCAAACCTGCCAGCCTGGGGTTCAACCCCCCAACCACTTATATAAAGCTGGATAGGTGTTTGCAACATTCATAATTCACCCCATGGCGAATACCCATAAACCCACCGTGGGGATATAAGAGGATAACACGAGGAGAATAGAACCAACATACAGTTTGTTCATACAGTAGAGCTCATAATTAAAAAAGAGAGAGCTGGATGTGGTGGCACATGCCTTTAATCCTAGCACTCAGGAGGCAGAGGTAGGTTTGCCGTGAGTTCAAGACCAACCTGGGACTACATAGTTATTCCAGGTCAATCTCAGCTAAAGTGGGAATCTATCAAAAAAAAAAAAAAAGCTGGGGGGAAGGGAGACCCTGGCACCCCCCACAAATAAATAAATAAACAATAGTACTGTGGGGGCCAAGCAAACATCATCTGTGGGGCTCTAACTGCCTGGACTGGCAACTGTAGACAGAGAGACCTGCAGTCTCTCTTCTGAGGCTATGGAAGGTCCTGCTTGAACCGTGGGACAGGAAAGATGTGTCCAAGGGACATAAACTGTAAATTAGCGTCGCCTATGATACCTTCTCCTTCCAGAAACTTCTCTTGGGCTAAAACTATGTAAAATGACAGCAGAAGCACAATTAGTGGCCCCACAGAAGCCACGTCTGACTACTGGAAGGGGACGGTCTGGGTCAGGAGGATCAGTTTTCTGGTGACATAGTGAACGGTTCTGAATGGAACTAATCGGGCTTGTGCTGTGTCACCCGTTCCTTATAATCCCTGCTCCCATGATTGGATATTTGAGCACCCTTCCCCTGACTTCCCCACCACCTCCTCTCCCACTCTCCTGACATGTATGCAAACAGGCATGCATGCACAGCAGCCTGCTTTAGGTATAGGAAGGCTGAGGAAGATGCTAGAAGCTTCCAGGACAGGCCTGAAACCAGACATGAAAGAGGATGACAGCCAGGGGAAGGAATGTTGCTCTCTCTTCCTCTAGGGAGTCCAGAAGGCCTTGGGGACACTCGCCCTGGGTATCAAATGAGCAAGGCAAGCTCCTGGGTGATGGGAATGTTGCCAGCAAGGGCCCCGGATCCTAACTGATGTTATCCTACAAAGCACTGGGTTCATTTCCAAAGCTAAATTAGGCCAGGCCTGTATTATCAGTCATGTTAGTTAAGATTATCTTGGTGTCAGGGAAGAGAAATGGGCTTTGGCTAACTGAAACACACACACACACACACACACACACACACACACACACACACACACACAAAAGGGAGGGGCTGGAGAGATGGCTCAGCTGTTCACAGCGCTTGCTTGCAAAGCCTTATGGCCTGGGTTTGATTCCCCAGTACCCACATAAAGCCAGACACAAAGTGCCACATCCATCTGGAGATCATCTGTAGTTGGCAGGATGCCCTGGTGTGCCCTTACTTTCTCTTTCTCCTTCTTCTCTGTGTCTTTCTTTCTCAAAATCTTTATTTTCTAGAAGTATATGTTTTAAAAATCCCCAAGAGCCGGGCGTGGTGGCGCACACCTTTAATCCCAGCACTCGGGAGGCAGAGGTAGGAGGATCACTGTGAGTTCAAGGCCACCCAGAGACTACATAGTGAATTCCAGGTTAGTGTAGGCTAGAATGAGACCCTACCTCAAAAAAAAATAAAAAATAAATAATTTAATTATTTTTTTAAAGGTGTTCTGAAAGCCGGGCATGGTGGCGCATGCCTTTAATCCCAGCACTCAGTAGGCAGAGGTAGGAGGATCACCACGAGTTCAAGGCCACCCTGAGACTACATAGTGAATTCCAGGTCAGCCTGGACTAGAGCGAGACCCTACCTCGAAAAACCAAAAAAAAAAAAAAAAAAAAAAAAAGGTGTTCTGAAGCAGGCTGAGAGACTCCTACTGAAAAGGAGGCCAGTTTTCTGCCCTTGCTTCCAAAGGTCATGATCTTTGCTCCTCCCTCAATTCTGGGACTCCCCGAGGACCCTCTTTCTATTAAATTCCCTTTTCCCCTGGCCAAAGTCAGCTTCTATTGTATGTCAATCAGAGTCTTAAATATCACCTCTCCTCTTTATGCAAACTGGAACCGTTTTTGAGAATTTACTTGTATTCTATTTTCTTATATTTTACTGTCTATATTTTGTGAACAATTTTTATCTTTTTTTGACAATTTTTTTTCTTAGTTGACTTACAACGGGTCACTACATGTTCAAACCACAACTATGGATTTGTCATTGTAGATGCATCATTTAAGTCCATACATTCCAGGTTTATTCATCACACAAGCTAGCTAGTGACTTTATCTGCTCTTTGAATCGTCTAGCCGAGGGCTAGGCGAACTTTTCTGTAAAGGGCCTTAGAGTAAATATTTTAGTCTTTTTGGAGTGCAAGGTCTCCTTCACTCCTTAACTGCTGTTATTGTCAAAGACAGAATATAAACGAGTGATTGTGGCCTGTTCCAGTAAATGGGGACACTGAAACTTGAATTATTAATTATCACGTGTCATAAAATGTTCTTCTTTTACATTTTAAAAAATATTTTATTTATTCATTTTCAAGCAGAGAGAGAGAGAGAGAGAGAGAGAGAGAGAGAGAGAGAGAGAGAGAGAGAGAGCGCACCAGGGCCACCACCTTGTGGGTCTGGCTTACGTGAGTCCTGGGGACTTGAACCAGGGGCCTTAGGCACTGGAGGCAAGTGCCTTAACCGCTGAGCCATCTCTCCAGCCCTTCTTTTACATTTTTATCTATTTTATTCTTGGCGGTGTTGGAGATTGAACCCAGGGTCTCATGAATGCTGGGCAAAGGGCTCTCCCAATGAGCTTTAGTCCAGCCCCTTGCTCTTGATTTAAAAACAATTAAATAGTCAAAATGATTCTTACTATACCGGCCCTACAAAAGTAGCTGGTGACCAGATTTATCTGGTGAGCCATAAGAAACCAACCTCTGTTATAATCCCCAATTAAGTATACTTTTATTTAACAGAAGAAATACTGGGTTGTTACATCGAGATTATAAAATGACAGGCATTGTTTATAGAGTACTTTATTATCTCATAAATTGATAAACATGTAATCAAAGACATATATATATATATATATATATATATATATATATATATATATATGAACTGGAAAAGGTTTTCTTTTAACTTTTTATTGACAACTTCCATAAATACAGACAATACGCCATGATCATAAAACTCCCTCCCACAACTCTTCCCTCCCAAATCTCCCTCTACCAAATCCCTTCTTTCCAAGTAGTTAGTCTCTCTTTATTTTGATGTCATCACTTTTTCCCTCCTATTACGCAGGTCTTGTATAGGTAGCATCAGCCACTGTGAGGCCATGAATGTCAAGGCCACTTTGTCCAGAACACAGCACAGGAAGCTCCGCCCTTCCTCTGACTCTTACATTCTTCCACCATCTCTTTTGCAATGGACCCTGACTTTCCTTATTCCTCAAATTCCAATGTAAAATAAGAGAATACAGAATGATCTTATGATATTTCAAATGTCTCTGTAGTTGTGTCTTGACTTTTTTTAAAGCAGAGAGAGAGAGAGAGAGAGAGAGAGAGAGAGAGAGCGCACCAGGGCCACCATCTTGTGGGTCTGGCTTATGTGGGTACTGGGGAATTGAACTGGAGGCAAGTGCCTTAACCGCTGAGCCGTCTCTCCAGCCCCCTTGACTTTTTTTGTTTGTTTGCTTTTTTTTTTTTAAGGTCTCACTCTAGCCAGGTTGACCTAGAATTCACTATGTAGTCTCAGGATGGCCTCGAACTCACAGCAATCCTCCTACCTCTGCCTCCCGAGTGCTGGGATTAAAGGCATACAGCACTCCATCTGGCCTGTTTCTTTTTTAATTGTATTTTTTTAGGGCTGGAGATGGCTCAGCAGTTAAGGGCACTTGTTTGCAAGGCCTGCTGACCTGGATTCAATTCCCCTGTGCCCACATAAAGCCAGATGCACAGAGTGGCATATGCATCTAGGGTTTGCTTTTTTTAAAAAATATTTTATTTATTCATTTTCAAGCAGAGAGATACAGAGAGAGAGAGAGAGAGAGAAAGAGAGAGAGAGAGAGAGAAAGAGAGCACCAGGGCCACCACCTTGTTGGTCTGGCTTATGTGGGTACTGGGGAATTGAACCCTGGGCCTTAGGTACTAGAGGCAAGTACCTTAACTGCTGAGCCATCTCTCCAGTTCCAAGGGTTTGCTTTTAATGGCAGGAGGTCCTGGCATTCCTATCTGTCTGTCTGCCTCTCCCTCTCCCTCTCCCCCCTCTCTCTCATTGCAAATAAATAATAAAAATATTTTTTAAAAATTAAAAAACTGAAGCCAGGAGTGGTGGCGCAAGCCTTTAATCCCAGCACTCGGGAGGCAGAGGTAGGAGGATTGCGGTGAGTTCAAGGCCACCCTGAGACTCCATAGTGAATTCCAGGTCAGCCTGGACTAGAGCAAGACCCTACCTCGAAAAACTGAAAAAAAAATTAAAAAACTGGGCTGGAGAGATGGTTTAGCAGTTAAGGTGCTTGCCTGCTGTTGTGTCAAATTTCTCTGTTGCTGTGCAGAAAGAACCCAAGCAAAGGCGGCTTGTGGAGGAATGGGTTTATTTGGCTTATGGACTTGAGGGGAGACTCCATCCTGGCAGGGAAAACGATGGCATGAGCAGAGGGGTGGACATCACCTCCGCCACAGCACTGCAAACAGCGGCAGGAAGGTGTGCCAAATACTGGCAAGGGGAAGCTGGTTTATAACCCCCATAAGCCTGCCCCAACAACACAGCTCCAGCGAGGTTGTCAAACCCAAACTGCCATCAGCTGAGGATTGATCAATCAGAACACACTCATTTGTTTGTGGGGGACACCTGGATCAAACCATGACACCTGCAAAGCCTAACAACCCAGGTCCAATTCCCCAGTACCCACCCACATACACCCAGATGCATAAAGTGGTGAGTGCATCTGGAGTTGGTTTGCATCGAGGCCTTGACACACCCATTCTCTCTCTCTCTGCTTGCTCACGATTTTAGTCCCAGCACTTGGGAGGCAGAGGTAGGAGGATCACTGAGTTCAAGACCATAGAATGAGTTTCAAGTAAGTCTGGGCTAGAGTGAGGTCCTGCATTGGGGAGCGGGAGGGGGAAAAGAAGAGGCTTTATTATGTAAATCACTTAGTCATAGTGAGAATGTCTTATATTTGTATAGCATTTGATAGTTCACAAAAATTATAGCTCCATATATATTATCATTTAGGATCCTCACAACAACCCAGGAGGTAGACAGACAAGGGAATAATATTGTCATCTAAAGAAGAGGTCTGCCCAAGCCAGGCATGGGCCTTTAATCCCAGTACTTGAGAGACAGAGGTAGGAGGATTGCTGTGAATTCAAGGCCACCCTGAGACCACATAGTGAATTCCAGGTCAGCAAAACCCTCCCTTGAAAAACCAAAAGAATTAAAAAAGAAGAGAGGAGAGGAGAGGGAGAGAAGAGGGAGGGAAGGGACAGGGAGAAGAGAGGAGAGGGAGGGGGAGGGAGAGGGTAAAGGAGAGGGAAAGGAGAGGGAGGGAAAGGAGGAGAGAGGGAGAGGGAGAGGGAGAGGAGAGGAGGGAGACCTGCCCAAATGACAGCAGGGAAAAAGGAGTGGTAGGAATACTCAGGTCATACCTCTGAGTCAGAGTAGATTCCATAAAACAGAATGACACAATCATGCAATTCAAGAACTGGGCGGAGAGTTAATCCTGCTTCTTCAGGGGAGGAACACTCTCCCAGGCATGTCTCTGGTGTGGAACTCACCTTCCACATGCCTAATTATGGGAAACCCACTCCTCCCCTTTCCTCTGAGTGATCTCAACATGGGGTGGCTGCTAGAGTAGAAGTTGGAGACCTGGTGTCACCATGGAGTCTGGAACATTCCCAAAGCAGCACCCTTGTCACAGGTATGCTTTGAGAAGCAATGCCCTATCTACTTTCATTCCCACCCACAGGATTTGTACATGGTTTTCTTGCATCTAATAAAGCCCCATTCGGATCATTGCTACCCAACCCAGACCCAAGCTCCAGCAATCTGTGCTGATGCCTTGCTGGACCACAGGCAGGCTGAGGTAGGACCATAACTGGGAGTTTGAGGCCAGCCTGAGACTATGTAGTGAATTCCACACCTCCTCCAGCAGGCCTCCAGCTCCCAAACTGCCATCAGCTGGGGATCAAACATTCAAAACAGAGTTTATGGGGGACACCTCATTCAAGCCACCACACCATTCATCTCTTCCTCCCATGCACCTACCATTTAGCTTTCTCTCACCTAATCTTACTTCTTCCATCTTGCCCTATCCTCTCTCCTTTCTGGAATATTCTAAGGGAAATTCTGGAGATCATATAATTTCATCCTTAACTAATTCAGTAGGCATTCCTACAAAAGGAAGTGAGGGCAGTGGAAGACTGGACACCTTCCGAGAGCTAACTGCATGTAATGACAGAGCATGCAGGACAGCCATGACCTAGAAATACTCAAGAGTCCGGTGCTACATACATAACCTATAAAGAAAGGGTCCAGAGGTTCATGGGCCAGTGCTCTTCCCCAGCTCATTAACTAACCCACATCCATTGTCCATTCTCCGAGTGCTTTTGTCTTTAGTGATAAACGGTCTCAGTTTCTACTACCTTACTATGAGTCTCTGGTAGTACTTGTCCAGGGACACAAGAACCTGGAAAGTTTAGTAAGTGCCTCCCCTGGGAACTCAGACCTGAGTATTATAAACTATTTTTTCTTTAAAACCAAATTCAGGACTGGAAAGATGGCTCAGCAGTTAAAGTTAATTACTTGCAAAGCCTGATGGCCCATGTTCAATTCCCATGTAAAGTCAGATGTACAAAGTGGCGCATGCATCTGGAGTTCATTTGCAGTAGTAAGAGGCCCTGGTGAGCCTACACTTTCTTTCTCAAATAAATAAATAAAATTTAAAAAGGACTGGAGAGTTGGCTTAGTGGTTAAAGCGTTTACCTGCAAAGCAGAAGGACCCAAGTTCGATTCCCCAGTACCCACATAAAGCCAGACGCACAAGGTAGTGCGTGTCTGGAGTTTGGTGCAGTGGCTGGAGGCCCCGGTGAATCCATTCTCTCTCTCTCTCTCTGTATGCCTCTTTCTCTCTCCCTCACTCTCAAAAATATAAACATTTAAAAAAATTTAAAAAGCAATTCACTTGAAACAGATGAGCATATTTCATTTTGGTGTACTTAGAAAAGCAAATAAATAAACAAGTACATAAATAAATTATTGGTAATTCTATTTCTTGTTTTTAAAAAATATTTTATTTATTTATTTGCAAGCAGAGAGTTAGAGAAGATAGACATAAAGAATGTTTACATCAGGGCTTCCAGCTGCTGCAAATGAACTCCAGATGTATTTGCTACTTTGTGCATCTGGCAACTTAACCATTGAGCCATCTCTCCAGCCCTGGTAAGTTTAACATTTGAGTGCCATTTATAATTTTTGTTTGTGTAATAGTGAACAAAACTGAGATCATGTAGAACATGTTGTTTACTAAATAATTTTTAT
This sequence comes from Zapus hudsonius, assembly GCA_004024765.1. Lineage (NCBI taxonomy): Eukaryota > Metazoa > Chordata > Mammalia > Rodentia > Dipodidae > Zapus > Zapus hudsonius. Next base: position 8,178 of record PVHP010026526.1, on the reverse strand, counting down.
TTTGTTATTTTTATTTTTAAAATTTATTTTTATTTGAGAGAGAGAGAGAGAGAGAGAGAGAGAGAGAGAGAGAGAGAGAGAAAGAGGCAGATAGAAAGAATGGGCTCACCAGGGCCTCCCACCACTGCAAAGGAACTCCAGACACATGTACTACCTTGTGCATCGGGGTTTACGTGGGTACTGGGGAATCGAACTTATGTCCTTCTGCTTTGCAGGCAAATGTCCTAACCACTATGTCATCTCTCTTCAGTATATAGTCTAAAGGTGGCCTTGAACTCACAGCAATCCTCCTACCTCTGCCTCCCAAGTGCTGGGACTAAAGGCATGTGCACCACGCCTGGCCTCATATCTATTTTTAAAGTAATCAAACTCAAGCCCAATTTTTATCACACATAACAGGTGGTCAGGACCACAGAGTGCTAACGAAGCGGCTCCTCCATGACGTGCCCAGCTCCAGGTTAGAACAGCAACTCCACAGGCTATTCGTTTACTCCATTGACATTCTGCCCACCTTTCACTGACTTGAAGTTTTACACTTGGTGTCTGCTAGCAAATGAGTAAAGCCAGCCCCAGTTCCTTTTTTTGGTTTTTCGAGGCAGGGTCTTGCTCTAGTCCAGGCTGACCTGGAATTCACTATGTAGTCTCAGGGTGGTCTTGAACTCATGATGATCCTCCTACCTCTGTCTCCACAGTGCTGGGATTAAAGGCGTGCACCATCATGCCCCGCCAGCCCCAGTTCTAGAAGAGCCGCCAACATCTCTTTACGCGAGAGTTATGCTTTTTTTACATATGCATAATGGGTGTGGTGTCTGTGCTTGTGCACGCTGCCCCGCATCTGTGGGCTCATCGGCAGCAGCTGGAGAACATCTGGCGTCTCTCTCCATCACTCACCTATGTTTTTCCTTGTAACCAAGTCTCTTCCCGATTCTGGAGTTTGTCATTTAATAGCTTCAGGGCTTCTCCAGTCTTAGCGCCCCAGAGGACTGAGCCTATAGATGTGCGTGGCCTTGCCCAGCAGTTTAAGTAGGTGCTAGAGGTTCGAACTAGCATCCTCTCAGGCCCTCTCAGACCCTCATGCAGCAAATTTTTAACTAAAATGTTAAAGGTGGGGGCTAGAGAGATGACTCAGTGATTAAGACGCTTGCCTGCAAAGCCCAAGGAGCTGGGGTTCAAATCTCCAGTACCCACATAAAGCCAGATGCACAAAGTGGTGGCATGCATCTGGAGTTCGTGCATCTGGAGTTCCTTTGCAGTGGCTAGCAGCCCTGGTGTGGCCATTCTCTCTCTCTCTCTCTCTCTCTCTCTCTCTCTCTCTCTCTCTCTCTCTCTCTCTCTCTGCTTGCAAATAAATTAAAACATCTTTAGGGCTGGAGAGATGGCCCAGCTGTTAAGGTGTTTGCCTGAAGAGCCTGACCACCCAAGTTTGATTCCCCAGTATCCATGTAAAGCCAGATACACAGGGTGGTGCATGCATCTGGAGTTTGTTTGCAGTGGCTAGAGGCCCTGGTGTGCCCATTCGCTCCCTGTCTCTCTTCTATCTCTCTCTGCTTGCAAATAAATAAATCAAGCTAAAATTAAAATATTTTTAAAATAAAAGGTATTATACAAGGTGGATCAAACATCACGAGGAGATAATAATTTGTGAGGATAAAAAAAGGAGAAAGTGGGGCTGGAGAGATGGCTCAGCAGTTAAGGTGCTTGCCTGAAAAGCCCAATGACTTGGGTTCGATTGCCCAGTACCAGTCAGATGCACAAAATGGCTCATGCATCTGGAGTTCCTTTGCAGTGGTTTGGAGGCCCTGGAGTACCCATTCTCTTTCTCTGTGTACCAGTTTCTCTCTGCTTGTAAATAAATATTTTTTTTAAAGGAAAAAGTGGGGGCTGGATTTCTCAGTGGTTAAAGGCATTTGTTTGTAAACCCTGTTGGCTTGGGTTTGATTCCCCAGTGCCCACATAAAACCAGATGCACAGTGTGACACATGGGTGTTAGTTTGCAGTGGCAAGATGCCGTACCACAGTACACCCCTATTCTGTCTGTGTTTCTCTGTCTCAAATAAATTTTTTTTTAAATTTTTAATTAAATTAAATTTTTAATTTTTAATCCCAGCACTCGGGAGGCAGAGGTAGGAGGATTACCATGAGTTCAAGGCCACCCTGAGACTACATAGTGAATTCCAGGTCAGCCTGGACTAGAGTGAGACCCTACCTCGAAAAAAAAAAAAAAAGTGAAGACCAGAGCTGGGCATGATGGCTTATGTTTTTAATCCTAATGGAGGCAGAGGTAGGAGGATCAATGAATTCCAGGTCAGCCTGAGCTAGAGCAAGACCCTATCATGAACATCTTCCCCCCCCCCCCAAAAAAAAAGAAAGAGTAAAGCTGAAAATATTTGTAGTTGATTTTCAAGATTTTACACTGGGACTGGAGAGATAGCCAGCCATTAGGTACCTTTCCTGTAAAACCTAACTACTCAGGTTCAGTTCGCCAGCATCCACCTAAGGCAGGTGCACAAAGGGCCCAATGCCTCTGGAGTTCTTTTGCAGTGGCTAGAGCCCCTGGCACACCCATACTCTATCTGTATCTCTCTGCTTGCAAATAAATAAATTAAATACTTAATTATTAAATATTAAATTAAGTATTCTACACTATGCAAATGTCCTCTAGCAGAAGCTCATTCCCTTGGCCTCAGCAGAGGTTTCCCAGGCCTTAGTTACTGCAGCCACCCTGTCCCCAGGGCATTGAAGGCATATAAATACTTTCCTGCTAGCTTTCAATAGGAAAGAATTATAAGGACAAGAAACAACCTGCAATACTCAGTGGGAGTGTCTTAGAAAGTGAGGCTCTGAAATCCTGACCCTTCCAGCTGGTTAACTTTTATATTTCTGTCTGGATTTGGTGACATACATCAGTGACAACTGATTTTATGGCAGTCTGATGACTCAGAGGAAAATGCAGTACAGTTTATGAAATTGGGTGAGATTAAAGCAAGTGCCAAGGCATGAATTCCTTCTCCATCCTTTCCCTTTCCTTTTCCATCCGTTACTTTTTGGTTGCTTTTGGTTTTTCGAGGTAGGGTCTTGCTCTAGCCCAGGCTGACCTCTGGAATTCACTATGTAGTCTCAGGGTGGTCTCCAACTCATGGTGATCCTCCTACCTCTGCCTCCTGAGTGCTGGGATTAAAGGTGTGAGCCACCATACCCAGCTCCCATTAGTTATTTAAAAAAATATTTTACTTACTAATGACAGAGAGAGAGAGAGAGAGGAAAATGGGCACACCAGGGCCTCCTGCCACTGCAACAAACTCCAGACTCATGCGCCACCTTGTTCATCTAGCTTTATGTGAGTACTGGGGAATTGAACCCAGGTCGTCAGGCTTTGCAAGGCAAGCTCCTTAACCACTAAGCCATCTCTCCAGCCCCCCCATCAGTTACTTTTATCATCACGTGATTGATTCTGGCTCAAGCTTTGAGGGATTATCAGTCTATCATGGTGAGGCAGGCATGGCAAAGTTCATGGCAGCAGAAGCATGCGGTCTGGGCTCTTCACATCTTGGTGAATTAGAAAGCAAAGAGCTCAGCTTTAAGACCTGCATCAGCCAGTTAGGCAGCAAGCCTCAAAAGTTCCACAACTTCCTCAAACAGTGCCACCAGTAGGGGGACCAAGTTTTAAACACCAAAACATTTTACATTCAAACCTTAACATACTTCTAGGCAGGGTCTAGCTATGTAGACGGTAGTCCAGGCTGGCTCTGAACTCACCATTCTTCTTCAGCCTCCCCAGTGTTGGGATTATAGGAGTGTATTACTGTACCCCAGGTTTAAGGATCAATGAGTAGGCCTTTGAGTTACTGGAATAGTAGTTATTTTCAAAAAAAATATTTTATCTATTTGTGAGACTAAGAGGCAGAGAGAGAGAGAGAGAGAGAGAGAGAGAGAGAGAGAGAGAGAGAGAGAGAGAGAGAATATAGGTGTATCAGGGCCTCCAGCCACTGAAAATGAACTCTAGACACATGCACCACTTTGCTCATCTGGATCTAAGTAGGTAATGGAGAATTGAACTCAGGTCCCTCTGCTTTGCAGGCAAGTGCCTTAACCTGCTGAACCATCTCTCCAGTCCTAGTAGGTTTTTTTTTTTTTTTTTTGGTTTTCGAGGTAGGATCTTGCTCTAGTCCAGGCTGACCTGGAATTCACTCTGTAGTCTCAGGCTGGCCTCGAACTCATAGCGATCCTCCTACCTCTGCCTCCCAAGTGCTGGGATTAAAGGTGTGCACCACCATGCCTGGCTTCTAGTAGGTATGTTTTTAACCATCCACATTCATTTCTTTTAAAAAAATACATTTATTTATTTATTTGAGAGAGAAAGAGAGAGAGAAAGAGAGAGAGAGAGAGAGAGAGAAGAGAGAATGGGCACCAGGGCCTCATTCCACTGCAAAGGAACTCCAGACACATGCACCACATTGCACATGGTGAATCGAACCTGGGCCTGCTGGCTTTGCAAACAAGTACTCTTAAACTGCTGAACCATCTCCCCAGCCCACATTCATTTTTTTAACTGGGTGACTGTACCCATTTAAAAAACGATTCTGTGTGTATATGTGTGTGTCCGTGAGCCTGTGTGCATGTGGAGGTCAGAGGACAACTTTCATTTGAGGCAGGGTTTCTTGCTCAGGATTCATTCTGTTCTTTGCTGTGCTCACCACAGGCTTCCAGGCAATTCTGTCTCTGCCTCCCATCTTGCTGTCAGCCCAAGTGTGCTGGGCCTACAGAGGCCTGCCACAGCTTCTGGCTTTTTACATGGGGCCTGGGGATGGAACTCGGGGTACTCAAGTAATGAGTGTCTTATCCATGGAGCCATCTCCTTAGCCCTCCTCTTGCTTTTTCTTACTTGGATAATAGCACTCCATTTTTTGGACATGTGACTCAGGTTCAGCTGGCATAGCACAGATCTTCCTAGGGGCTGGGAAGGTATCTCATACTGATTCAGTGAATCATGAACCCCTGGGAGCAGCTCACTCTTGCTGGTCTTGGAGTGGAGTGGGTGTGAAACTCAAGTTACTGAAAACTGCTTGAGTATAAAGCCCAAGAGGAGATGCGAGCTTTCTTTGTTGTTGCAGCTTTTATGTTTTAAATTTTGTGTGCGTATGTATGTTTGTATGTACATATGTGTGTGGAGGTCAGAGGAGTGTCTGTCCGCCACCTTCTATGAAGATGGGGCCCTGCCTCTCACTGTTGTAGGCACACTGGGAGCACTGACTCATGTGGGTGCTGGGGAACTGAACTCAGGCCTTTATAGACTAGTAAGCAAGTGCCTTTAACCACTGAGTCATCTTTCAGTCTCTCTTTTTTGTCTGATGTGAAACCAAGAGTGGTAACAGATTAAAAATTCTAACTCTCAAACCGGGCGTGGTGGCGCACGCCTTTAATCCCAGCACTCGGGAGGCAGAGGTAGGAGGATCGCTGTGAGTTCAAGGCCACTCTGAGACTACATAATGAATTCCAGGTCAGCCTTAACCTGCTGAACCATCTCTCCAGTCCTAGTAGGTATGTTTTTTTTTTTTTTTTTGGTTTTTCGAGGTAGGGTCTCCCTCTAGCCCAGGCTGACCTGGAATTCACTATGTAGTCTCAGAGTGGCCTTGAACTCACAGCAATCCTCCTACCTCTGCCTCCCAAGTTCTGGGATTAAAGGCATGCGCCACTATGCCCAGCTCTAACTCTTATTTTCACAGGCCACCTCAAAGTGTGTTTAAAAACCTGTAAGTAGGGGATGATGCTCACACTTGTCATCCTAGTACTAGGTAGGCTGAGGAAGGAGGATCACCCCGAGTTTAAGACTAGCCTGGGCTACATAGTGAGTACCTAGTAACAGCTCGGGTTACATAGCAAGATTCTGTCTCTAAAATAGAGAACAAATCAAAAAATCTCGGGCATGGTGGTGCTTGGGAGGCAGAGGGTAGGAGGATCACTGTGAGCTCAAGGTCAGCCTGGAACTACAGAATAAGTTCCACGTCAACCTGGGCTACAGTGAGACAGTGAGACCCTACATTAAAAAAAAAAAAAAAAAAGCAAATTGGCAATATGTATCAATCTTTTTTTTTTTTTTTTTGGTTTTTCAAGGTAGGGTCTTGCTCTAGTTCAGGCTGACCTGGAATTCACTATGTAGTCTCAGGCTGGTCTTGAACTCACAGCAATTCTCCTACCTCTGCCTCCCGAGTGCTGGGATTAAAGGCGTGCACTACCATGCCCGGCCTCAATCTTCTTGACATAATCTTTTTATCTAGTAAATAATCATGGATGTGACCAGAATAACAAGAATCTTCATTGATAGCATTTATAATAAAAAAATTAAGAGATCTATAAGGAACGAGTCCTTTTTTTGGTAGGATGTTATGAATTCATTTAATATTTTAAAGGCTATTTAATGATGATAAGAAAATATGTTAAGTGAAACTTGAATGTTAGGAAAAGTGCATGGGATGTTTCTCCCTGTGACATCATCATGTGTCAGTGAAAAGATGTAGTTCAGACATGTCCTTTCCCCTAGAATTCCCTCCTCACCGAGGCCCTCCTCTGATCTAATGCCCTCCCCATGCCCTTGGTTGGTTGCTGGGCATCCTCAAATCAGATGCTTCTCGGCACAGCAGACCTCAAGGATATACAGAAGACATTTCTTTTTCCCTAGAAGGTGGGGTCTCACTCTAGCCCAGGCTGACCTGAAACTCAACTCTGTAGTCCCAGGCTGGCCTTGAACTCACAGAGATCCTACCTCTGCCTCCCCAGTGCTGGGCTAAAGGCATGCACAACCATACTTTGCCAGAAGTCATTTTTTTTTTGCAAATATTTATTTACTGGGCACTCACTATCAATCATTTACAGGTAGTATTCATATTACTGTTGAGCTTCTCTGGCACTCAGATCTAATGTTGGATTCTAGTACCACAGTTGTTGGGTTTTATAAGGTCATTGCTCTTTACTTCCTCAGAGACGCCCTGATGTCCTTGAGCTGGGGCACAGGTCAAAGGCCCTGCAGAGTGAGGTGCTGCTTGAAGGTTTATACTGGCAGAGGGAATGCTCTTTCTTCCTCCTTGTTAACAACCACAGTCTTCATGATATTTGTCTTTTTATTTTTAAAAAATATTTTATTTATTTTTTCAAGCAGAGAGATAGAGAGAGAGAGAGAGAGAGAGAGAGAGAGAGAGAGAGAGAACACCAGGGCCACCACTTTGTGGGTCTGGCATATGTGGGTACTGGGGAATTGAACCCAGGGCCTTAGGCACTGGAAGCAAGTGCCTTATCCGCTGAGCCACCACCTCTCCAGCCCAATATTTGTCTTATTTTTAAATTGTCTTTTTTATGGCAATATATTGACTAATTTTATTTTTATTTTATTTATTGTCCATGAGTTACATTATTAAATGGGCAATGAGTTGTTATCTCCAGTTCCCCAATGCCCCTTTCCCCCATCCCCAATAGACTGGATATCCTCCTCTGTGGGCAGTCTGGATCAGTCCTTGGGGCTGGGGACCATGGCAGAGGTCATTTTTTATACTTGCTTACCTTATTATTATTATTTTTTGAGGTAGGGAGGGTCTCACTCTAGCCCAAGCTGACCTGGAATTCACTCTGTAGTCTCAGGGTGGCCTTGAACTCATGGTGATCCTCCTACCTCTGCCTCCCCAGTGCTGGGATTAAAGATGTGCAACACCACGCCCGGCTCTTTTTAAACCTTTTTATTGACAATTTACATAAATATAGACAATATACCATGATCATAATCCACTCCCACCACCTGCCCTTTTATAGATGGACAGACAGTCCAGCTTCTCCTCGCAATGTCCCCTTATTTTTTTTTTACATTAAAAAAATCTTTGTCAATAACTAGATACAATGTTGTACATGTGTGGAGGCCAGAACTTGTTGATATAAGGTTTTTTTCCACTCTCCAACTTATTTAAAATAAAAAACATTTTATGGGGGCTGGAGAGATGGTTTATTGGTTAAGACACTTGCATGCAAAGCCTAATAACCTGGGTTCGATTCTCCAGCACCCATGTAAAGCCAGATGCATGTGTCTGGAATTCATTTTCAGTGGCTGGAGGCCCTGGCACACCCATTCTCTCTGTCTCTTCTCCTTGCTTGCAAATAAATATTTACAAAAAAAAATTTAGCCAGGTGTAGTGGTGC
>PVHP010026525.1:0-24594 GCA_004024765.1 Zapus hudsonius | reverse complement strand
GGCCAGGAAGACTGGGATGAGTACTAAGATATACAGGATACCTTGCCACAAGGACTAATACAGACAGCCCACAGAGGAGGATATACAACTGATCAGGGATGGGGAGGGGGGGAATTGGGAATTCGGGATAACAACGCATGGTTTGCCCACTAAATAATGTAACACATTATGGACAATAAATATATATTAAAAAAAAAGACAAATTAAAAAAAAATGTTACACCCAGTAAATCTTAATAGTTACTAGCATCTCTTATAAAAGGAAAATTTTCTTGCATCTTTTTCATCACCTTCTCTTATCACTTACTCATTACATTCTATCATCCTTTGAAGTTCCTTCTGCAATCCTTTCTATATTTCTCTCAGTTATTGAGAGAAATCCCTTTTAGTAAATATCTTTACTTAGTACCTTCAAAAAATACCATTCTATATATTCCTTCAATAAGTTCCATTAAAATTCCTTTTTATTAGCACCTCATAACATATCTAGCATTCACAATTTCGTCTTATCCCCATTATATAGAATCACTGTTGAGACATGAATTAAAAGGGAAGTAACCATAGAAGGGAGAATAAAGTTGATATTAGGTGTTTTTAATAACTCAATTATCTGATTTCCTTAAGAACAGCTCGAAACTCTAAGCAAGCCTAATTATGGACCTAGTTTTAAATATCCTTTTTTTTTAACTCATGGGTTGATTACTTTAGCTAGGAGTAGAATTAGAAGTCACTGAGCCAAAAACTATAACTGGAGTGATCAAGTCCAGTGGTAGCAGTGGTCAGTTTACATGGTCTTACAAGCAAAAGAACAGTTGCACTCTTTTTATAAAACTTAGGCTAGAGAATCATTTAGTACTTAAAGTTGACCAGTGGTGTCATTCTCTAAAGCTTATCATGACTAGTCCTTTTGCAAAAACCCAAGCACTTACTATATTTACCAGAATTTAGGTGTAGATCCTTTCCTTTTTAAGGATGCCAAATGAGTATAACCATTGAAAAGTGTCTCTAACCATTGAACAACCTGGTCCTTAATGAACTTATAAAAAAGACACTTTTTAGGGATTTTTTTCTTTTACAAGCAGCAGAAAACATATAGCATTTACAGAAGACAATGTATCTAACCATTGGGCAATAAATGAGAACGGAAACCTCATGTCTTTCTCTTTGACTCAGTTTACCTACATAATCATGGACTTTAGCACCATAAGGAAGATATAAATCTCCTTGTATTATTTCCCTTATATTAGTCAATAAGCCAGAGGGCCAGTTGGGCTTATGAGGAAGCATTGGGAAATATGTCTGTTTCTGGAGTTTGGCTTTAGGAGAGCTCTGTCCCAAAGTCAAAGCCAGTGGAGCATATAAGTATATGGTTTTTCAATTGTTAAGTCCATGAGTGCTAATATCTGTAGTTGGCTTTAATAAGAAAATTGGCATTTAACATATATTTGTCTAGACACTTAGTTTCTTATTCTTTATAGAATTTAGAGAAATCATACCAATCTGACTTAACCTTTACTTAATAGTAGAAAATATATTCTGGTATTAAAAGGCATTTCTTGTATGTAACAACTCTATGAATATAATTTTAAGAAAATGAAAACCATATAATACTTATTAGTATATATTTATAGATTTTATAATCTTTGGGTAAGATATCTCCTGTTAATAATTTCATGTTGCATATTTTGAAACAGTATAGGCAAAACAATGATCTCTGAGATAAGCTACATTTATATTTATCATATTTGAGAATGTTACCTTTGAAAACATATGACAATTCACCCATTGGTAAATTTTTAAAATTGATCATGGCTAACCTGGAAAAACAGAAGTCTGTACCATAGTTAAAATCCAAACATGGCAGAATCAGGAAAATGCCTTTGAACAACACAGAAGGAAATTTTTATTAGTCAATTAAGCATTTTTTCATCCTCCTTTTTCAGCTCTGTGAAAATACAACATGTATTATAAGGCTTAATTTGCTCTGAACAAATGGTTCCTTAGGAAGGCTTTACAATTGATTAGAAATTACATTAATTTTAATTTATCCTTAAGCCATTTTGTGTATATATATATATATATATACCAGTAACTTAAAAGTTCCCATTTATTTGAGCATCTCTGCAGGGAAAAGGCCATTGTCTTTGGTCCCGACCCCGCTAGTCTGGCTGGCCTCAGTGAATAGCTGAGTGTGGCCTCAGCCACACCTTATGGCGGTATGCAGATATACCTTTTGCTGGCATATTGGTAGAGAAAATAGTTTTAGTAGTCTGCATCTAGGTAAAAATCATATTACCCAAAAAAGAGGTAGAAACCCAAAATCATACCAGTAAAGAAAGGCAGAATTTAATTTCCCTAGCATCTGGTCTCTTTCAAACAAAAGGCTGTTAGCACCCCTGGGGTGAAGTCCTCTAGCAGGTTTGGCTGCTCTTAGGCTGGCCTTTGTCCTCAGCCACAGAGGCTGAATTTGCATTTCAGAGAAGGGAGGAAAACTTTTTTTTTCCAAATGAAATGAAACTTGAACCAGAGAATTATAAAAATATTTCCTGTACTATTTTATTCATATATTTTTTTCTAGGAGTCTGCAGTCTGGGACCTTTTAGAAACCTGAGGTCACAGGCCACTGCTGGCAGTCTGCCTCAGGGTTCCCGCAGGAAAGATCAGGGAAGCCCCAGAGGCAGTGGGTGGCTGGGCTGCCGAGAAGGAACTTTGGAGAGAGGGAATTTTCATTCTCTTAAGGTTCAGAAAATTAAAATTAAATGTGGTAAAAGAGTGATTCTTATATCTCGGTGGGACCTCCATTATGATACGGTTGTTGCTAATTAATAATTGTAAGCAACACGGGGAGAGAGAGAGTTTTGGAATCCTCCCTTCCCCCTCTTCCTACTCTGAGTTCTTGTCCTCTAATGCCAAAGAATTGTACACAGGGACAGAATTAAATTTTAATTATACATTTATTCTAATTTAATAGATTAGGAAAAGGGGAGTTGGATGGAAAAATTTCCCAGTCATCATGTGGGAAGTTACAGAATTCTCCTGCCACCCATATGGGGAGAGTACATGTCAGAGAGTTTAGCAGAACTCACATTATTTATCTAAATAAGCAGCCCAAGAAAAGATAATAGAAAGTTCCTTTTATGAGACACAGAGAGATTTATGAGAGAAGAAGTCTGGAGCTTGCCCCCCTACCCCAGCCATCAGCTCACTGAGGCCTTTGTCAGCAGTCCTTCTACTTCACTGCCATGTGGGGGAAGAAGGGACTACTTCCTCTAGGGAAGAGAATTTAAGTTCTTCCCAAGTGAGCCAGAGAGAGACAGCTGATTGGCTTATATTTGACCAATCAGTTTTAGCACTTAGGTTGTAGCTCTAACTAAACAAGGGGAGGGGCTGGAAGGGTAGTGGTGGTCCCTGCACACACTGTCACACCCCTCTACTTCCTGGGCAGCAATGTAATAATCCAGCTATTCTACCAAGCTCCCTGGATGCAAGATGATGCCACCTGCCTGTGGTTATCATGCCTTTGTAACCATGATGAAACTTTTCCTCAAATATACGAGCTGAATTAAACCCTTTCCTCCTATAAGTTGCTTCTGGTTGGGTGTATGTCCCATATAGGACAAAGCATCTGCTATATGTAGTGACTGACTCAGACTTGGAGAAATATTAATAAAGTTCAACATTTGCAAAGTAACCATGAGGTAGCAAGCACTATGCTAAATGTTAATTACTTTCTCTCTTTTGTTCTTTAATATAAACCATTTCATTTATAAAATTATTTTTATTGTTTGAAACATTCTTTTATCAATTCTCCTGTTAACTCTATGAGTGAGCTCATGTCATCCTAATTTTATAGAAAAATGAGTTCACAGACATAAAATCACTAGGATAAGAGCTCACAGTTAGTGAATGATTGCTATAAGCTGAATGTGACTCCTTCCTCTGAATTTGTACCATCCAAGGTGACAGTGTTTTAGGCCATTAGGAGAGGACTCTCAGGAATGAGACGAACAAGTGTAATATAGGATCCCAGCAATATCACTTTCTTCTTATACCATATAGGGGCAAGAAGGTGTCATCTATGAACAGTGTAGGTGGGCTACTTATAGACATTAAATCTGGCAGTTCCATAAAAAGATTTCCCAATTTCCAGAACTGTGAACAATATTTTTTTTGTTCATACTAACTGAGTCTGATATGTTATTATATCAGCATGAAAATAAACTATAAGTAGGGGAGCACATGCATCTTCCAGAGGCCACACAAAGAACCAGGGCAAATGTGAACAGGAAAGACATGGAATAAAGAAAGTATGGTAGTTTCAGAATGTTGGCAGAAGCCAGGGTTCTATGTACCCTTTAGCATCCCATTGAACTCAGAAATCTAAGGAACAACCAGGGCAGAGGACAAAGGAATTTGTACTCAATAATGACGAGTCAGAAACAAGGGTATGATGTCAGTAGCACACTGTTTTCCCATTCATCTTCACAAAGTTCCTGCTGCAGGAAGAGAGTTCTTTGAATCTCAGATAACATTTTAAGGAGATTATGTACCAAAATGCAACAAAGTTCTCAAATCAATAGTATTTTCTGGCACACACCTTCTTGGTAAGCACTTTTGCAACGTCGACATAAAAATAAATGTGTAATGTAATATTTAACAGTAACCTATAGCTATTAAGCTGAGTTCCTATCAAAGCTGTAGCCATTGCAGTAAAAGCTCACTTATTTACACTCACATAAAACCCCCACAGGCAGGTACATAATGCCACACACCCTACACAGGTGCCCAAGGGAAGTGAGAGAAGTAGAGAGGGTTTTTCACTATCTTATTCAGGAGAGATACCACAAAGAACTTCAGTCTTTTACTTTTCTCTGTTCTAATAAACAACAGGAAAATATTCTGTTGCTTTTCTGAGTTTCTGCATTTATATGCTCCAAATGAGTCAGTCTGCTGCAGATCTGTCAGTCCCTACTAGGTGCCAATCTTAAGAAACTTTACAAAATATTCTAGTTCAGAGAGCTGGTATCAGAAAATGAAAACACTTTCTATCACTTTTGCTATCTTTTATGTGGAATATTATCTTTATCAACAGTCACTCTTGTTTAAAAACTATCTTTCGTGTTGAAGATATGGCTTACCTGTTAAGACGTTTGCCTGCAATGCAGAAGGACCTGAGTCCAATTCCCCAGTGCCCATGTAAAGCCAGATACACAAGAGGGCACTTGTGTCTGGAGTTCAGTTACAGTGGCTGGAGGCCCTGACATGCTCTCTCTCTCTCTCTCTCTCTCTCTCTCTCTCTCTCTCTCTCTCTCTCTCGTCTCTCTGTCTGTCTCATAAATAAATAAAAATCTTAAAAAAATAAAATTAAAAAATCTTTCCCTGGTAAGAAGAAAATTCATCACATACTTAATAACTTATAGCCTTATGTGCATGGATCTTCTTGGAATTATAAAACAACACATTCAATGATGGGATTTTTTTTCCAATAGGTACAGACAAAAAGTCATGAAATAATCCTGGCTTAATGAGCTGAAACATTTGAAACAAATCTCCAATCTCTAGGCACTTACACCTAAGGTGTTCAGATACTTAAAACAAAAATTGAATATATCCTGTTATCATCTATACTAATTATCCATAGTTTTTTCTAGTCTCTCTTTAATATCAACCTTCCAAATATTATTTATGCATATATATATATATATACATATGTGAAAGGCAACCTTTACTTTTAGTATGGAAAAAGGTATTACACCAAGCTAAGGTATTCTATGAATTAATAAGTTTAGACCATGGCATGCATTTATTGAACATACACTATGGACCAAGAAAACTGCTGAAATGTTTTCCTAACATTCTTAAATTTTGAAACTCACATATCATTTGTCATCATTACATATAAGAGGAAAACTGAGATTCCTAGAGCTGACATAATTTTGCCCACTTTCTCACAGCTAGTAAATGGAAGAATTTGGCCCACAGCCCAGATTTCCCTGACCTACTGGGCACATTGTTTAGTCAGTGATTTCATTAAGTAGAATAAAATGAAACAACTGGGCTCAAAACTTGGAGGGTTACTCAAGCCTATATCAGCTCTCATTTTGGCAACATAAGGTAGAAATGAATGAAAACACAGGTCTCATACAGTGATCAATGAACACTGTAGTAGAGAAGCTGCCTTCTCTAGCAATACCCACTTGAATGTCTTCATGTGCAAATGTCATTATAGTTTAATCTGGTACAATTATAATTCTTTCCTACGCAGGCCATGGTGTTACATCAATTAGTTGTTCCCCTACACTGACATTTCTTAAAGAGAGTTGAGCAAATTAATGGGCAAAATGAATATTTTCTCGTAAACACCCCTGACAATAATCAACAACACAGAGGCAAAGAAAGCAATTGCTCAACCAAATTATGAGTTCTAAATGCAGTTCTTTTCAAAGCTGTGACAAAATGAATTTGCACAGTCGCTAAGCAGATGGTAAGAAAAAGGCATTGCTTGACTCAACAGCGTCTCAGGAAAGAGGCAATGAACAAACAGGTTTTCAAAAATATATAATAATCCAGCTGTTCTACCAAGCTCCCTGGCTGCAATAGGGAATGTGAAATCTAACTAAATATTAATGACTAAGAACAAAGGAACATGGAAAGCCACCTATCTACATGCTGATGTAAGTACTTATGTCCTATCTTTAAAATGTTGGAGGATAAAGGGTTACTTGAGCATTGCGCATTTAGTTTGATCTTATTTTGATTGTCTGTTTGATCTTTCTATCTCATCAATAGGGGTGAAAACTCATGATGCATTCACAGCATTGGCTACTGGCAAGATATTGGCTTTTACATTAATAGGGACTCCTCAAATATTATTAAATTTTCCAATCACCTGGGGTCTTGTTAAAATGTAGACTTTGATGAAGGGTCTGAAATTATATATTTCTAATAAATTTCTGTACTATATTTAGTAGCAAGGGTCAATAAACCTTCATGGGAATAAGCATTTAGTTAGATAAGAGAACTGCCTACATTGAAGGCATGTTGCTATATATTAATATTTAGTGAAATAAGTAGATATGCTAATAAAAGTCTACAATGTAGACTATTAAATAAAATTTTTTGCCCATCACAAAATATCATTAGGAAAATGGAAAACCCCAGAATAAGGGCAATATTTGCAATACATATATTTGATAAAGATTTTTATGTGGAATATATAAATATTTCCTATATTTCAATAAAGGAAAAGCAGATGACCCAATAAAAATGGACAAAGACTTAAATGATACAAAATCAAAGAAAATACATGGATCCAAATCAATGTATTCAACATTAACAAGAAGGCAAGTAAAAACTAACACCATACTGAGATAGCATCTCACTATGCACATGAGTACATAACAGAGACAAAACAAATGCATCCTTGGTAAACCCAGTCAAGCCGTATCCAAAAGATCCCAAGGACCATGTCCTTCTCAAAATGCAAAATGCAATTGTTCCATTTCTACTAGTCTCAAAGTGTTCACTCATTCATTAATTCAAAGTCATAAATTGAAAGCTATTTCTGAGGCTCAAGGCAAATTTCAACCACTTGTGTACCTGTAAAACCAAACCATGTTTTCAACTTCCAAGACAAAATGGTAGGACAACACAGAGAATACATAACCCCCCATTCCCAAACAATGGCACAGGCTAATAGAATGCCTATTTTTGAAATCCAATGGGACAGGCATTGGCACTTAAAGTTCCAGGGTTGCATCCTGTAAATGCTGAGGCAGAGATTAGGCTCCAAAGCCTCCAGCCCTGCAGTTGTGTTGGACTCAGAACCCATGCTTCTCTCCTGTCTTGAAGTCTCAGGCCTGTAATTTTCCTAGTTTGGTATTATATGCAGCCAGTCTGTATGAAATCTCAGTGCTAGTCCTTTTCCCATGGCTTCACTAGCTATTATTCCTCTCTGTGACAGACTGCTCCCTGACACAGGCTCTCCTTGGCCTCCCAGACTTTCCTTTGAAACTTCAATGGAACCCTCCATGACTCTGATTCTTGCATTCTACATTCCTATAGAATATTCACCATGTGGTCACTAACAAGGTTCTTACTGTGCCCTGATTTGTGTTCCTTCAGACTTGGGCCACCTGAGTCAGTTAAATAGCCAAAGATTGTTGTTCCAGAACTCAGGGAACAGATTCCTGAGGTTCCTCTGGGCAATGAGAGTACCATGGGCAAGTTTGCCAAGAGATTCTGCCTTGCTACAGTTCTAGGGCTGCAATGGCAGAATCACTTTGAAAATTTCTGAAGTGAAGCTAATTTGTCTTGACAATTTTTTATGACAACCTGGCTTCAAACTCTCTCTCTCTCTCCTATATGTGTATATATATTATATGTAATACATATACTATATGTAATACATAGGTATGTTAATAGGTGTGTAAATAGATGATAGATAGATAAACAGACATAGATAGATAGATAGATAGATAGATAGATAGATAGATAGATAGATGATAGATAGATAGATGATAGATAGATGATAGATAGATAGATAGATAGATAGATAGATAGATAGATAGATAGATAGATAGATAACCAATATTCCCTTGAAATTTTGATCTTCCTAGCTTCACCTCCCAAATTCTGGGATTACAGGCATGTACCACAATGTCCAGTTTTTATGACATCAATTTCATTTGGAAGTAACTGCTACTTTGCAGTGGAGATTAAATTTCAACAGAAGAGCCCTTTGGAAATACACTCAAACCATATTAAAATTATGAAAGTAAACTACTGCTGAGGGCAGAAGAAAGAGATTTATTAGGCAGTTAGTGAAGGAAAACCTAGAGCAAGCAACCTCTGGTATCATTTGAAGTTCTACCACGTACAGAGCCTAGAGCATGATTAGTAATTAGTATATTCTCTCTCTCTCTCTCTCTCTCTTGTTTAAAAATATTTTTGAACAGTAACAAAGTAATGAGCACAGGTGCCTGGAGACAAGTTATCAGACATCTCATTGATCCCAAAATATACATAGAGGTCCTAGCCTCATCATGGGAATTTATGGCTAAAACAAATGAACTAAACCACTCCTCATATTTTCATCCTTAATTCTAATTCTACTGCTCCTTTTGCAAAACTTACAGGTATGCACTTAACCATCCTCTTGCCCAGTCTTCTAGACAAAGAGGAATGTGACTAGTTCTCTGATTAAAAGGAGACACATGAAATTATATGTTGTTCAGGAAGGCATATGAGGCCCCCCAAATAGTACAAGCCATTGCCTCAGCACTTGGTTATCCACCAGAACAAGATGGCAAGACATTATTGATAACTATACCACAGGCTGTGGACTCAGGACTTTGAGATCAAGATGCAACTATGATGGAAACCATCTTCCTGCTAGAAAGCTACCACAATGCTAGGTGATATTTGAGCTGCTTGGGGAGAATATTATCTCTGAACAAGCAGTGGATCCTGCAAGCTACAAAATCAACCAGCCAGGAAAATGTACCCATGGGTGCAACAGTGAAACATACTTTGAGTAATAACACATAAATAATCAGCTGATCTCTGATTGGAAATTGGTCCTGATCAGTGTGAGGGAATTTATGTCTGGTACTGAGAACCAACTAAGTACCAGTTTTGCTACACAATAAATTAATATAAGCTTTTTTCTCTATAATAAAATTTCTCATTTAAAACTGTTTGTTGCTCTTGAGATTCATTCTTGAATTCTTGAGACAAAGAACCCAGAGCTTCTGTCTCTGCAGCGCTATTGCGACCATTGAGAGTCTTGCATCATGTTTTCTCAGTTAAGTCTGCCTAAGAGCTAAGATAAAGTTCCAATGCTCTCAGAGTCCTGATCACTACAAAAAGCTCTTCAGATCTAACGAAAGCAAGTTTCACTGGTCACTGTTGGATGGGCTGTTCAACTGTCTTAGCCCCAACCTGATCAGGAAATTAACAGGACAAGTACCCTGGAGTCCTAATAGAAGCAATATGAGTTTGGAATGTATTTTAAACCTTTCAGCAACATTATTGATTAATTTCCAGATATGCAGAATGATGGCCTGGGGCAGGTCTCCCTAAATTACTTGTTCTACTACTCAGCACTCTGAGGACAAAAAACTTGCCCGGAAGTTGCCATGGAATCAGTTCACAAGAAATGATAATAATAAGAAGGGTAAGAGGGTGAGGAGGAAGAAGAGGAGAAGGAGAGGAAAAAGAAATTGGCACAGGGTAACTCATTTGTCCTTCAGAGAACTTATTTACTCCTTTCCAGGAGCAAGCCCCAAAAAGATCATTACTGTGGGTAGGCCAAATGATTTTACTGGTGAAACTTAGTTACCATACTGCACAATAATGATTTTGTATGTCATTACATACATGATCAGTTAATTCTGGTGACATCTTCCAGAGTCTTTGCCCCTGAGATTCTTTAGGTAGCAGGGAGTTTTGAAAAATTACACCTAACCCAAGTTTCTCCTTGCCTAATATTAATGAAATTTAAGACGGTTTACAAATCCCAAGTTCATTATCTGTATTTACCAAGCTCCTATGTGGTTTCACTCTCTATAACAAACCCATAGGTCAGAATTTAATCTCTAATGAGTATTTGGTCTGGTACATATAACACATTAAGAAGTTAATACAGATGAACCAGAATGCATGAGTGAAGGAAATGATTAACAGTATAACACCAGACTATAACTTCAATTTTAAATCAAAAGACAGTAATAATAAACACTTCACACATGTATTGATAACATGTAACATGTGGATAAAAGTTCTTAGTATACTGTTCAGGCTCTGGATCCTTAATTGATGGCAATTAAGTTTTGTTACACCTGGGTCTGAATGGCAGGGAACTAAGTGAAAGGAGATATATCCTTCTGCTGCCACAACAGTATTCTCTACCTCCTTGCTACTCAAAAGATGCCCCAGGGACCAATACTACAGCACTATATGGGAACATGTTTTAATATGCACAACCTTAGCACATATATTACATCTGTATTTTAAATTTTATCACTTAAAAAGTCATTCATGTACACATTAGTGTATGAGAAGCACTGATCTACACATAGTTAAATGTAATTAAAGGAAAACATAACTTAAGAATTGCTAAGTTGATCCAACCTAGAAAATGTTACATAGGTGTCTGACTGATATCCTCTCACATCTTGAATACCACTGTTGTAACAGAGAGCCACCTATTCTGATAACTTTAACTCCATACTGATAATAACCATGGAAAACAGGCCATCCTTTTCAGGTTTGACTGAATTCCATCCAAATATCTGCTTCATTCTTTTTTTCTCTTGTAGATCATCCAATTCTCTAATCAATTATTCATAGATCTACCAAGAAGGATTGTATTAAAGAACATAGTATAGCCATATAACCAAGTATTATGTGACCTACTAAAACATTTTTGGGTAGTAGCATATCCACTGAAAAGTAAAGATGTTTAGATATATTATTAATTATTTTTTTTAAAAAGCCATACACTTCTACTACTGTATAAGAACGTTTCTGGAAAACCTAAGATCATGATGGTCAAGTAGTATTCACTGAGTTATTGCTAGCAATGGGTAGCTCTTAAATGTCTTTTTGTTTTTCTGAAACCTTTACAGTTGATATAGTTACCTCCACAAGACCTGCACAATACCGAGTCCATCAACATTTTGACATGGATGATGGGAGGAGGAAAAAAGAATGAGACATTTTTTGCCTATGTCTTAATGAGTAGAGTCAATACTCTCCATTCACAGGACATCAAGGGAGCATCCTAAGTTTCATCAAGTGAGAATCATTAAGTTTCAAGAAGTTCCTATTGGCTTAGAATTTTTGTTTCATGAAAAGTTTTAGTGTCACATGCAAATTTGGAAATAGTCTAGGCATTCATTTTCAATTAGTATTTTTAATGAAAAATCATTAATGAATTTTTTTAGCCTTAAGCAGACTGTTTTTGGACATTCACCCACTCAACAAATATCTGGCAAAGATTTCCACCTACACACAAGATGAAGGTTGCATTTACAATAAATAGATTAGAATTCAGTATGACAAGTAGTTTGATGGGAGAAGTGTTAGAGTAGACATGTTACATCACTATTGTTTGACCACTTGTGTGAACTACAATTTTCTGTGGTCTTCTCTAATACAGAGATGGCTCAAAATTGTCAGCAGACTTCTAACCAGTGATGGATAAGCTGGGACCTTACCCATGAGCGAAAGCTGATAATTGAGCAGGAAAAATACATGAGGGCCAAAACCTCCCTATTTCTACAGATAAAATACATGCCATTTGACACTCCCCTCTATTTCCTTTCTCTAATCTGATTTTCTGATCATAAAGGACCCTCTGTATTATTAATTCATTCCTTTAATGAGAAAGGATTTTTGTGTGTTTTGACATAAGGTTTCCAGGCTGTTTTCTACTTATTACACACCACAGTATATAGCTAGTCTGGAAATCGTGATCCTCCTGCCTCAGTCTCACTAGTGCTAGGATGTCATCAGACAGCTACAATTTAAATATGTTGTTCAAGTTCTAGGGATGGAACACAAAATCTCTCACATGTTAGGCAAAAGCTCAACCACTGAGCCCTAGCTCCAACTTGGTACTTGTGCAAAAAGACAAAACATCACTATTTCTCAGAGAACACCAATTTCCTATTAATAGCAAACGTTTAGTCTGTTGTTTAAATTCTTTCAAACACTACAGCTTTATAAATGGACAGAGTCCATTAGGGTGACTTAATATTCTCAAATCTTTAGGCAGCCTCAGTTTTGAGTATTTGATTCTTTGCTGACAACTTTATTTAGCAGGTAGTCTCATTCTTTTCTGAAATGTTACAAACAATTGCAAAACGCTTCTTTTCCCCTGAACTGAGAGGAGTAACATGCGGGGTAGTTGCTGGAGCATTTTGCTTACCAGAAAAAAGAAACCAATTCTGAGTGAAGGAGACAAAGATGTTGGTTTAGGAGTGAGGCCAATTCGACGGCAGTTTACAAATTACATACTGATAGAATTTTACCAGAATGATTTTACTAGACCTAGCTAGAAGATTTTAACATTTATGATAAATGATAATGAATAATTTAATATTCAACAATATCTAATTATGATGATGAAGCTAAATCAAAACATAAACTAGCAAATACATATACAGATGTATATATCCTACATCTAGATGTTAATAGCTAATTTTGAAGAAACAACTAATAACAACTAATAAGAAATGACCTCTCCAGCTAGTTCAGCAGAGGTCATAAACCTATTATTAGTTTGTCAACTAATGTCTATTTTAAAATATTTTAACTTATTTATTGTTAATAATTAGATAAATTATATTAGAAATTCTTGTGATGATACACCATTTCCCTCTTCCCTGTCCCCAACCTGCTGAAGAATTTTTGAGCCATGACCAATAAACATGAATAAATGATGAAAATGCCAAATAGTCCAGTTGCTACAATTTATACAAAGATTGAAAACAATAGCACTACTGTAATAAGAAAAAGAGTTGATTTAATATAAAAAAACTAGTTTCAGATTACTGGTATAATTTCATGAGGATGAAAGAGAGTTTAGCACAGTCCACATATCAGATTTAAGAACATGATTTTTTTTTTTTTTTGGTGTAGAGTCTCACTCTAGCCCAGGACTAGCTCTGATCTGCAATTCACTATGTAGTCTCAAGGTGTCCTCAAAATCACAGCAATCCTCCTACCTCTGCCTCCTAAGTGCTGGGCTTAAGGGGTACACCATCATACCTGGCAGAACATAATTTTTAAAAATTTATTTGTGTATATGTGTGTGCGTGTGTATGCAAACATGTATCTTGCTGCTGTGCACAAATGCTGAACTGGCTTGTGGGTGGCTAGGGAATTTAACTCAAGCCAGCAGGCTTCACAGCAAGTGCCTTTAACTGCTGAGCCATCTCCCCAACCCCATACGATAAAATTTTGAGGAAAGATTTGGGATGCACTTCTCTTTGTCCATTTATTATTTTATTGTAACAAGAGATGAGCCATAGATTCAATATTTTAGTAAAAAAGCTTTGTGTGAAAAAGAATTGGATTCTTAGGATTCTCAGTGAATGCTATATTATTATTTTTATTTGAAAATCCTGTATCACACATTTTTATATCATTAAATTTAAAATAAACTATGTATACATCCATGCCTTCTTGTTGCAGTGCTGGCTATTAAACATTCACTAGGTCATCTCTGATTTGTTAGTTGACTAAATCCAAGCTATCATTTTTAAATTAATATCTTTATTATGAATAATTATATACATTGCATAAGCAAATCTTGTAATAGTGCCCCCATTTCCCTCCTCTCTGTCCCCTACCCACTGGGTTCCCTCCTTGGTATGCATGCTGGATCTGTCCATAGGGTAGAGGGTTATGAACTGCACCAGAGGTAGCCCCAAACTATCATTTAAACTGAGCAAAGTAGTTCTTTGAAACTCAATTTCAAGCTGGTGGCATTGCTTACTGGTAGAGCATTTGTTTGGCATGCAGAGACCCTAGGGTCAATGATGGTGAATTTTCACCATCAACTTCACTGGATTTAGAATCATCATGGAAGCACATGTCTGGGTGTGTCTATGAAGGCATTTCCAAGGAGGATTAGCTGAGAAAAGACCCATTATTGAATTGGATGGCACTATGTAATGGGCTGGGGTCCAGGACTGAATGAAAAGGAGAAAGTAAAATGAGAGGCACCATTCATCTTTCTCTGCTTCCTGATTGTGGGCACAATGTGACCAGCAACCTCATAATTCTGTCCCCATGTCTTCTAATCAAAAGTGTTGTCCACTAGATAATTCCTAGTAAGGTGAAGAATTTGAGCAACAAATGATGATTTAACTCAAAACAATATTGATGCAAATCAATAGCTTAGATAATGCAAGAAACTGGATTTTATAAATGGCATTCGTGCTAATGTGAGATGCTATCTATCTGAGATTATCATGCATACTTGTTTGTGTGTGTGTGTGTGTGTGTGTGTGTGTGTGTGTGTGTGTGTGTGTGTGTTTACATATCTTCTGTTGGAGGAAGGTATTGCTTCTGTCTTGGTAAATGAATGAGTATAAGCTTTTGTGTTTTTACACATATAGTTTAAAGAAATCTTCACATTAAAGAGCTGCTTCTAGCTACATGGAAGATGTATGTGTGTGTTTGTGTGTTGAGATATTCATGCAATTATGTAAGATATATCTACAATTACATATGTTTAACAAATATGGATGTAAGGCATATACATATATAATAAAATATATGTCTCAAAATATGATAAAATAATCTATGTATCTATGTATATATATATGTGTGTGTGTATATATATAATATATAATGATATATATATAATGACAAAATGGGATTTTTACTGTTTCCTAGAAGGAAGATACTGCTTCTTTCTGTGAAAAGTAATAAAACCAGATGTCTCTTTATTTAACACTGTTCTCATTTGTATGTTAGGATTTCTTGTTTGAGACTAGGTCTCTCTTCACTGACAAAGTTGATCTTGAAATCCTAATCTTGCCTCCATCTCTTAAATTCTTGGTTTATAGGCATGTACCACTATGGTAGGCTCTCCATCTACATTTTAAAGAAAGCTGAATATGTTTTGTGGGCAACTTGTATAATAAATAAAAACTAATTAAAGAAAATTGAAAAAAAAACTATGTGTGCATTTGCTGAGGTTTACACAGTAGATTATTTAACTACAAACCACATGACTGAGTGTGTATGTGTGTGTGTCACAAAAATAAGGATGAGAGAAAAGGTGTAGGCATTATCTGCATGCTTTAGTACTTTTCAAATGTGTGCTATTGTTAATACTTTGGTTCATAGCATTAATGTGATCCACTGATTCATTTAACATAGGTGTACTCAGTGGCTACAATGCACCCATGGAAATATAATAACTGCTTTCTGTAAACCAGCAGAATATAAGAGGAGAGAAACAAAAAAAAACAGAAGAGTTTAAAGCTTTGAGAAAGAACTCTAATGGAAAAATAAGTAATTTGAAGAGGTTAATTTAAGTAATAATGGGAATGAAAGGCGTCTATGAGAAGGTCTCATTTCTTACAGGATGAGAATGAGGATATTTAAGGCACAGAAATTGGAAACCAAAAAATTCCTATGGTGAAGAAGGCATTTTTGTTTGAAGCTTTGCTTTTATTGTTTCTTGTCTAGTTTTACCTTGTTTTGCTTAGAAAATATTTTTCTCCCCTGTTGGCTTATTAGTTTTATTTCTGTTTCTCTTTCCAATTGTTGCTCTAGGATTTACAATATACATTTTTATTAGTTTTCTAATTAACATACAGATTAATGGGCTTAATTATAGAACTCTCATATATAGTGTTATTTTTACCTAATGTCTTTATTATTAATAATTATATATATTGTATGAGCAAATCTTGTGAATGTGTCCCATTTACCTCCTCTCTATCCCCTACCCACTGGGTCCCTCCTCAGTGAGCATAATGGATTTGTCCATAGGTTAGGGGGTTCTGAAATGCACCACAGGTAGCCAGTTTTTTTCCTCCCCCTTTGTGCCTTGTTGCTGAGAGAAGCAATGTCATTGGATATTTTGTTTTTGTTGATTCTACTTCCACACTCCTCTTCCACTCCCAATGGTCCACTTTCTATCCCCAGTAGCAACCCTACTACTTTTTTGGTCACATGTATTCTATCACCCTTTCCCCCTTTCCCTACTAAGTTTCCCTTACCCCCCCCCTTTAACATCCTCTGTAGATTTGTGACTACATCCACACAATGATATATGCTTTTAACTTATCAGTGTCTATATATCACTTCTGTATCATAGAGATTTACACTAGTCTTACCTTACTCTATGTTCTTTGTGTTCATTGTGTTCTGGGTAAATCGATCCTTGGCTGATGACAGTTTGGGTTTTACAACCTCACTGGAGCTGTGTTGTTGGGGGCGGGCTTTTGGGATTATAAAGTAGCTTCCCCTTTCCAGTGTTTGGCACACCTTCCTGCTGCTGTTTGCAGTGCTGTGGCAGAGATGATGTCCACTCCTCTGCTCATGCCATCATTTTCCCTGCCATGATGGAGTCTCCCCTCGAGTCCATAAGCCAAATAAACCCATTCCTCCACAAGCCACTTTTGTTTGGTTCTTTCTGTGCAGCTACTAGAAAGCTGACCTCTATGTGTGGTTATGTGTGTGTTTGTGCATGAGTTTCAGCCTGGGCTAAATTGAACTCTTTACATTGGTAAATTTATTGTCTTCATAAGATTTGAAAAATATTTGGCCATTGTTTCTTCAAATATTTTTTCTGCATTCACACTACCATTGCTGGGACTGTGGTCATATATTTACTTCATCTACTAATATTGTCCCACAGATGATTCATGTTCTGTTTATCTGTGATCATTTTTCTTTGTGTGCCTAAATTTGCATACTTTATACTGCTAAGTCTTCAAGCTCAGTGGTCTGTTTTGATGTTGTTTATCCAGTAAATAGTTCATGACAAATATTGGACTTTTGGGCTGGAGAGATGGCTCAGTGGTTAAGGTGCTTGCCTCCAGTGCCTAAGGCCCCGGGTTCAATTCCCCAGGACCCACATAAACCAGATCCACAAGGTGGTAGCCCTGGTGCGCTCTCTCTCTCTCTCTCTCTCTCTCTCTCTCTCTCTCGTTCTCGCTCTCTGCTTGAAAATGAATAAATAAAATATTAAAAAAATATTGGACTTTCAAGCTCCAGAAGTTCAATCTAATTTTTACAAGTTATTTCTAATGCCACATGTTTTTACTTAAACTTAGTAGCATATTTATGATGCATGTTACAAGCTTTTTGAATGCTAATTTTAACTGTTATTTCTGTGTTGGATTTTCTTTACTAACTTTTCCTCTAGCTAAGCTTCACATTTTCATAATTCTTGCTGGTTTGTTCACACATGACAGTAGAAAATTGTAGAAGCCCTAGTTTTCTATTGGATAAGTCATTGGCCTCCTGATTCATTGTAGACCTATTATATTTTTAGATTATAAAAGAATTATTTTAATACAGAGTATAAATAAGAGATAATAGAAGAAAAGCTCCAAAGTTGAGAGAAGTCTCCCTCCCCCAGCTGGAAGGGCTGCCAAGAGGGAAATACCCAGGAAATCCCAACCAACCTATCAGTTTAATTAGCTGATGGACATTACTAAGGCCATGTTTTTAAATGTACACATTTTATTTTTTCTTTTAATGGAGGCTTCTTTTGCTCACTAGATATTTTACTTGTGGACTAGATTTATCATTTTATAGTTTTTAAGATTTTTCAGTTTACCATATTTACTATTTATTTCTTTTTTAATAAAAAATAATTGTACATATTTATTGAATACTGTGTAGCATTTCAATACACAAGTAATGATCAAACCAAATAATTTTCTGATAAGGTAATAATTCAATAAAGTAATTTCTATATTTGTATGATTTATTTATGATTGAAGCATTCAAGCTTTAGGAGTTTTTAATTTTAGGAACATTTTAGTTTTGATAGTATCATGAGATCGGTTGTCTTGTTGTTGAAGTCACCTGCTTAATATCATATAGCTATAAAATGGCAGAGCCAAGACTAAAGTTCAAGTATCTCTTAAGAAGGTCTGTGCACCTAAGCAGTATTGTCTTCATAGATAAAGCTACCAAAAGACTTCATTGCTTACATGGCTGAGAGTTCCTTGTGGAGAGTAGAGGTACAATTAGTTTAATCTGGAATGGTTAAAGAAGTCCTTTGGGGGCATTGAATACTTATTCTAGCACTGGTAGCTGGCGAGAATTCAAATAAGAAGAGAAGAAAGTGAAGAGGTTTCTAAACAGAGAAGACTCCAAGTGCACAAGTGTAAAAATGACAATGTTGAAGATGGGCTACTCCTGTGCCAGAAAATCACACAGCAGAGCTGGGTTGGTGTGATGGTTAGGTTTTGTTGTCAACTTGATCTTTTTAATTGTCTTGGTTGGGTCTCTGATGATGTTTACAAGAAGGCAGCCTCTCAGTAGGGGGCAAGATATAAGGAAGCTCAAAGGATCTAGAAGAAAACTTCCTTTCCTCTGTGGGCAGGAAGGAAATTCCAGAGACTCAGGAAGCCATTAAGTCTGGAATAGAATTGCAAGAGCCTACCCAAAGACTATATAAAGGGGAAGAAATTCTCTCTTTAGCCCCACTACTCTCCTGCCTGTTCCCTGTTCTGTGTGTGTGGTGTAGGTGATGGGTTTTTCTCTCTACTGGGACCTGAGAAAGATGGTCATCCTCTTTTGCTGTTACAGAACTTCCCCTCAATCTGTAGTTTCAATAAATGCTTTCCTCCCCCAAATTGTGCCTGGTTTGAAGATTCATCCCAGCGGCATATGGCTGACTATGACAGTTGGGTACAGTGGAAAAAGTAGAAATGAAGGCCAACTTTGTCACCCCTCAGTGGAAACCCCATTTACAATCACATATGCCTGGGTCCAGCTGGCTTTAGCATACAAACCTCCAGAAAGCAGAGCCACCCTGCATATTACCTGCACTGCAATAGCATTCAAGGACACATAATGTACCATTTCTAGCCCAGACTTTTGTAAAGCAATAAATGGCTTTGAAAATACAGTATTTATGCAAATGTGGTATTACTATTGGATATCACATTTGCATACCATCTGCTAGGCTTTCAGAGCTGAGCTCAGAAATCTTTCCACTCTCTGGCTCTAGATAAGGACTTGAAATAACTATCAGGTAATATTTTATTGACAGGCTTTAAGATGACTTGGAATCCGTCTAATGAAAATTGAACCAAAAATCATATGGATATAATGATTATTAGTAGATTTTCAATGAATTAATGCAGTCCTGTTATTTTGTGTACTACTTCTACAAGCTATGTACTAAATAAGCATTGTCAGTGCCTATGAATACCTTCTGGCAGTCTTTATATACACAGAGACATGCAAGGTGGAAATACAGACTAATTTGTTCACTCATTGAATAAAAAATAAATATTCATTCATCATCTACTATGTGCCAGACATAGATCTAGGCGCTCAGTGTATAATTATAAATTAGAAAAACAAAAATTCTTGCTTTCAAAAATCTCATTTCAATTGGGGAAAATAGAA
Organism: Zapus hudsonius; assembly: GCA_004024765.1. Lineage (NCBI taxonomy): Eukaryota > Metazoa > Chordata > Mammalia > Rodentia > Dipodidae > Zapus > Zapus hudsonius. Next base: position 4,471 of record PVHP010026525.1, on the reverse strand, counting down.
ACAAATTGATCTAACATATAACATCTGGTAGTGATATTGGATGGGGAAAAACATGTCAAAAGGACAGAGAGTGGCTGGTGTTTGTTCTAGGTAGTCAAGAAATGGAAGGTCTTTCTGATGAAAATTCTAAGTAGAGACCCACAGGAAGTGAGGGAGTGAACTTTATGGGAGCCAGTGAGGTAGTGCTCAAGGTTGTTGGGTTAAGAGAGAGAGAGAGAGTCAGGGATCCCTGGCCCCCTGCGAGCGAGCCTGTCTCACCAGCTAGCAGGAGACAGGCTTCATTGTAGAAAGATGAATGTGTGCAGCCTGAGACTCACACATTTGAGGCTGGGAGGAGTGTCTGAGCAAATCTCAAACTTTATTTCAGCATCTAACCTTATATACAATCCAAGGCTGTGTTGTATCACAAGGGGGCTCAGCAGGCAGGAACAAAACTGTGGAAACTCAGCAAGCAGGAGTAAAAGCTATTAGCACTTACAAACAGGATTTAGGGCTATCAGCCATCCCCCTGCCTCCTGGGGGGAACAGGTGTTCTAGGATCAAAAGGCATGAGCTACCATGCTCCGGGCTCTCATCCGGGTGCATATTATATTCTAAAACATAGCTGACAGATATTCATCTTGGCTGGGAGCCAACACCAGGTTACAGAGACATAAGTCAAATGTACAAAAGTTTGCATGGAATGTTCCAAAAATGAGCAGAAAAGACAGTGTATCTGGAGAATAATTAGAAAGGAGGAATGTGCTAGGAGATTAAGTCAGCAAGACAGGCAACTGTCTCAGCATATACATCTTACTAAGAAGCATATCTTTTACACTGAATGTGAGAGGAGAACAATAAAGTGGTTGATCAGTGGGGCAAAATGTTAACCAAAGGGTCTCATCCAACTCTTTTGAAGAAATTATCATTAAAAGTGCCTCAAAACAATCTAGTGTGTGTAATGGTGTTGATGTCATCATTCTCATTGTTGGCACAAATAACCCAACCAAAATCAGCTTCTGGAGGAAATGGGTTTATTTTGGCTTACATACTCTAGGGGATCCATGATAGTAGGGAAAATGATGGTGTGAGCAGAGCATCATCTCCTGGCCAACTTCAGGTGAATAGCAGCAGGAGAGTGTCCTAAATACTGGCGAGGAGAATCTGGCTATAACACCCATAAGCCTGCCTCCAACAACACACCTCCAATAATGTTTCAATTCCAAAATTGTCATCAGCTGGGGATCAAATATTCAGAACACATAAGTTCATGAAGAACACCTGAATCAAACAACCACAGATATGCTGAGAAATATTGTTTATGTGTGTGAGAGAGAAGATGACTTAGATCAGGGTGATTTCAGAATGAGAGACATGAATGGATCTAAGTGTCCTGACAATGTCTTAGGTGAAGTGACTATTGCTTTGATACTTTGGTTTTGCTCTCTAAATATCTGGAACAACTGAGGACTTCTCTTCTACTCCACAGGCCCAGAGAATCAATCATAAATAATCAAGGATATGTTGGTGGTCCTGTCTAAACATTTCAGATATCTTAGCATAAATTCCTGTTTTAATCCAATGGCCAAGTTCTAAGATCAGCCACTGATCTACCTGGTATCTATGGCTGCCCTATTATTCTAGTTCTGGGTCTATTCTTGCCAACATGCATCTATCGTCTCATAAAATCTATTATTAATAATTGCCACTATGAACTGAACAGTCAGTCTCAGTTGTAAACTCTTAAGCAGTGTATGCTAATTAACTCAATTCTCACCACAACTTTGGGAGATAGCAATTCTAAGTAATGTAATTAAGACAGATGTTTAAGTAACTTACATTAAACCCAGCTCTTAAGTGTCTAGAACAAGATTTAAACCAAAGTCTGTGTGATTATAAGACTATGCTTTCAAAACTGTGCCAAAGTCTCTAGTTCAACATCCTTTCAGGTAGAAGCTGGAAGCTGCTGTCAGATATTTTGCCCTGGCTTTCTTTCCATCTGTCTTTCCACATGGGTACCTTTCATGTGACTGAACTGCCTTCAAATCCAAGCCTGATCCATGGTTTCAGTGTGCTAACATTGTTCCTCATTCACAGAATGGCCTATGTCTAGCTCCTAGGAATTAACCATTGGAGGGGAGGTCCAGCTGACTTCCTCCCTAGGATCTTCCAGATCAGAAAATGAGTGAGTGTGAGAGGACTATTCTCATTCCTTGCAGTAGATTTTGTACCTGCATCCCTGGGAAGTTCACTCTGCTTGTACCTTGGAGAAGTCAGTAAACCCACTTGGAAAAGATTGTGACTCTTCTTCTTTCTCCATTTTATACCACTGGCAATATGAACTTCCAAAGGCCTTAAAAAGCCAAACCTATCTCCTGCAAGCTTTCAGAACCTCTGAAACAATGGAAGAAATGCTTCTCCAAAGTTTAATCTTTTCCCCCCACAGTCTGATTACATGTGTGTGTGTTCATGCACACACACACACACACACACACATACACACACACACATGTGCACACACACACCACCTTTACCCCAGTCTGTACATATGCATCTTTCTATATTAGCAATGTAGTGGAGGTGGTTTATCTGTTGTAGCTGATAAAGCGAGTTTGGAGAGAAGAGAATATCCCTTGCAGTGTCCCAAGTGTCTGGAATTGAACAATGACTTGAAATTGCTCCAGACTTAGAATGCTAGGGTGTACAAACTGAGTAGCAGAAAAAGATTTATTTAAGACCACCTTAGGGAAAAAATTAAAATTGTTGACATAAAACATGGCCAAAATGATTGAAACAAAAACTATTGAGAAAACTGGTAGAGAATTTAGTTTGCATCTGATCTACAGCATTAAAATGTGTTTTATGAATGAATTTTTAATGCTCTGAGCTTACTGTTACTGGCTCTAAACACAGAGTGAAATTATTTCCCCCTATGAATGAAGATTTGTTAAAATGGTCACCACAGTGTCTCCTTAAAAATATCCCTTTGTTGTTTAGAAAAGAATGGTGGCTAAAATTTCTAAGCTGTATGTTTTCCCATTGAAAATTTCACGTATGCATGGTAGAGTCATTGATGCATCCCAGAGCACTTACACCCCGTTGTTCCTGGAGGGACAGGTTATAGCCTTTGCTGGTTCTTACTTGCAGTAACAGGGTTATGATGGGCTGGGCACAGGGAGCTAAATAGTTCTGATCTTCTTTTTGTAGCCAAGGAAACTGAACATATTGAGGAAGCATTTAACTTTTTCAGCACTTCCATGGAAATAATTTCCAAGCAAGCACTTGGCAAGTGCAAGCATGTAGTTGGGTCAAGTGTAATCCTTTTATCTCTGGTTGTTTTTTATCTCTTAGTTCAAAATTCATTTTCATCATATCCCAGTGACTCTGAGGATAATTTGGTGGGCCATTTTCTCTGTATAGCTGTGCTGTTCCAATACCTTTTAGGGTCACTTTCATCTTTGTTCCTCCTTTCATACACATGCCAGTAGTTGATGTGGATCTAAATGATACAAATTGGTATAAATTCCCCCCAAATTGGCTGTAACTGAACAAGCTGGAAAGTGATAACTCTCCTAACTAACATTGCATGTATAGGAAGCACAGATGAATATTAGAGCATTCTTATGACAGGTTTGAAATTCAGGTAGACCAGGATTCTCAGAGGAATTATACTGAGTAAAGTGGTGCACAAGAAGTACTCAACACAGTATTAACAATTAGTATTCTGAATTATACCACTAATTATACCCAAGGGCAGACTCTGGAAACTAAGTTACCCCTGAGCACCAAGTGTATAATATAAAAACATACCATGTTGTTACATCTCTCACAGATGACCCGAGGGGGCCATACTTATTTATGCACAGATTTCTTGCTCATATGTAGTAATGACAATTGTATGAGGAAGGCAAAGAAAGAGCTTAAAAGAAGGGGAGGGTAAGGGAAGGAAGCAAAGAGGAAATACACCAAGTTTCATGGAAGATGCATCAATTGATCTGAGCATTGAATGATGAACGACAATAGTCTCAGAACACTGGGAAGAAAAAATGGATGTAGATAATACATGAAGCATTGCTATACCCCCCTTAGTACCTGCCACATAGCAGTTGTACAATCAGTGTTTACGAAATGAATAAAATCAAGCTAGAGGACTATGTTAATGAAATAAAGAAAATTGCAATATGTGTGTGGTGATGAACATAACTCCCTCTCATCACCTAGGCATTCGGGGCCTCTGGGATTCATCAGCCTGAGTACTTCAGGATCTACCTAATTCTTATAAGGCATCACTGGTGAAGAATCCATTTTATAGATGAAACTCCATTTTGTAAAACTAGCTTCACTTTAGATTGGCCTCCCCCTCCCTAAAGGAGGCCTGGTGATAAAGACCCAGGAGCAAAAAGACTCCATATAAGGGAACATATGGCTGTCCTAGAATGAGGGCTGGATCTGGGATGTGGCCCCAAAGCGGTAACCAACCAGGAAATATATA
>PVHP010026524.1:0-24463 GCA_004024765.1 Zapus hudsonius | reverse complement strand
GAGGGAAGACATCGGTACAGGTGTGCTCACAGGCCAGCCAAGTACTCTTCAACATTTCCTGAATTTCTGTGAAAATCCTAAGGGCTCCAGAGTGGTTCCAATTTTCCAGGTGAATCCTTTAAAATGAACTCCACCTCATCTTTTCTTTTTAAAAAATATTTTATTTATTCATTTTCAAGCAGAAAAATAGAGAGGGAGAAAGAGAGAGAGAGAGAGAGAGAGAGAGAGAGAGAGAGAGAGAGGGAGGGAGGGAGGACATATATGGGTACTGGGGAATTGAACCCGGGGCCCTAGGCACCAGAGGCAAGTGCCTCAACCACTGCGCCATCTCTCCAGCCCCTCCACCTCATCTTAAAAAAGCAGTGGTTACCTTTGAGATCTCCCTAATATGTACCTATGAGCTATTCATAAGGTTCCCAATAGCACTGTTGTAACTGTTTTTTTGCCCATTAAAGCTGTTCCTATGCAACCTAGATGTAAAATATGCTCACAGAAAGCAGCAAAGGGCTCCATTTTCACATCAAAATTTAATTATGTAAAACTTCATTTTACATTTGTTTGAAATAGTTTTCCATCTGACAAGTCATTTTCTTTGCTTAAGTATGTATTGTGAATTTTACCCCCATCCACAAATTTAAGTCACAAAGACTAACTTGAATTTCCTCTCAAATTCCACATCTTCTACTCATAAAGTCCTTAGCTCTTTTGCTCATCCACTGAAACGGCCAATGAGTGAATGAAGACCAAGAAGAACAAAAGGCATAGTGGCTTTTTGGAAATAAAAGGCATTTGTGCAAAATATCTCCTGTCTCAACTTCTGTATTAGTGAAGTCCCAGATCTGCTTTCTACCAGAATGCACAGTCTAGCCCATAGGGACTCAGGCATGGCAGGAGTGATGCATCCAAGAGCCAATCCACTTTCCCACAGAGAACTGCCAACAGGTACTATGTTGCATTACAAAAAAGGAAAATCAAATCCAGCTTTTACCTTGAAACCACTTATGCAATAGAGATAACAAAATGATCAATTGTAAATACCAATTAATGTCTAGCAAGGCACTACAGAGTCAAAACAGATACGACCCTGCTTTCCTTTCATAGCATTGCTTGAGAAAAAGGCAGGTAAATATATTTTAACGTGCACTTCATTATAGCACTTCAATCCAATCTTTTTCCATAGTTAATAGCTAGCTATTAACTTAAAATTTTCTCTACTTACATTCATTTTTTCTGTGTTTAATAAGCCTTGGAATAAAGGAATAAGATGGCATTTATGAGCAATTTTATTACTGAAATGGTACTTTAGAAGGACAAATGTGAAAAGATGCTTACCTCATCCCACTCTAAAAGATAGTTGGTGATTTTTGAACCATTGTCAATTGGAGCCTAAAAGAAAATAACGATAATAAAGTGAGATTGGAGAAGCTTTTCAGAGGCAGGTTATGATCTAGCAACCTGGTTGAAATACAATGACTGTCACGCTCTGTGCTTTTCCCTCAGAAGAGGAACTGATGTCTGCTGCAAGGCCTTGGGCAATGCAAGCACAATCATATATCAATCTCACCACAAGAAGCCATCCACCCTCCTCCCCCAGCTAAACCTGCCCTCTCTCTCACCCTGACTCACAACTGCATGGGGATAAAACCTTGAAGAGCTACTTTCAGTCCAGGTATAAAAAGACAAAATATTTGTAGCAGACACTAAATGGGGCCTGGGAACACACAGTTAAGAGTGAATTTTTATTAACCCTCCCCCCTGTTAGTTTGACTGAAATAAGGTCTCACGTATCCCAGAATGGAAAACCTGCTACGTAGCTGAGGATGACTGTGAACTCCTGATCCACCTGCCTCTACGCCTGGAGTGCTGGTACTATAGGGGTGAGCCACTGTGTCCAGTTTATGTGGTGCTGGGGATCAAACCCAGGGCCTTATGCATGCTAGGCAAGCACTCTGCCAAATGAACCACATCTCTAGCCCTGTTGTTTTCATCAAGTGCTTGAGATCAGAATGTCACCAGTAACATGACATTTCCCCCTTTTCTACGAAAGATCAAAGTCTCTGGATGAATTACCAGAAGCTACTGGTCCCTCACATGTCTGTAGAAAGCTGTCAGTATTAAGTGTTCCTCCATTATCCCTCGTAACACAGCATCCTAAGGCTGTGTAAATGCCCAAGGTCCCTGTCCTTTCCACTTCTTTCTGCTGAACCACTCAACTGGAGGAGGGCCAAACTCAGATGCGGAAAAGTGGACTCTGAAATTTCAAGCTTCAGTGGGCAGAGGTGTGGGAAGGCAAGGTAGGGATGCAGTCAAAGTTCTAAGTAACTGGAAAGGGTTAGAGGAGAATCCATTTCTAAGAAAAGAAGAACATTCAGGATGGCTCCTAAGTGCCTCTACACAGTTCTTCCATGTTGTCCTGCCCCACCACTGGCCACCTAATTCCTCGGGGGAGTTTTCCGCTTGGGCTTTTCATCTGTCTTGTGCCCTGTGTGAAAGTGGCAGCTGCTGACTGACAGGATATCAGAAGTCTTTGGACAGGTATCTTTGTGGAGTCAAGGGATTGTCCCTGATTGAGCTACAGGCCTTCCTTCACCCATCAAAGACTCTGGACCAGGAATATTGAAATGAAGGCCTCACTGAATCCCAGACTTTCATGTTCGCACTCGGCTGGGGAAACAGGAGTATATCCTCAATCAACAACTGAACTCTCTTGCTGTTGCTGGTCTGTCTGACTCCTGGACTGCATCCAGGTACAAAGCAGAGGCTGACTATATCAGTGATTCCCAACTTTAGGTTTGTAAGACCCCGGGGTCCCTCTGATAAAATCTTAAGGTTTCATATATATGTTTTTTTTTTCAAAGTAAATTGATTTTAATTCTTTTCTTAGGAAAAGATAGCATTCAGCGAACATATTTTTATAATGGATTATATATATATTCTCTAAGGAATCAAGCAACAATGGCTGGTTGGGTGTTTAAACTCTGACAAGGTGGGAAATCACTGACCTGGATTATCCCTGGAAGCCAGGAAGGAAAATAAAAGAGTTCAGATTCTAAGCCACTTCAACTTTTCCTCAGTCCCAATACCACAGTCAACCACTGACTATGAGAACACAGCTGGGCACGTGAGGGTACAGAGCAGCCAGCTATATTGCTAACTGCTACTCTCCACTGTTCTCTCCAGCCCTCTCACCCTCCACACTCAGGAACTGGAAACTTCTCCATCTCTACCTATTTGAAACTTTTAACTGCATTGCAAAATATGACATAAACATAAGGACTATAAAGGGTGTTAACGATCTATTTTCTTGCAAACACACAACTATGAGGAACGGGCTAATGACATACTTTAAAAGAAGGCACGTATAACAGGACCCCTTGCTTGTTGGAAGTTATTTTTAGCCAGTACATTGTATTTTATTGCAACTACTACTATATAATTCAGGCTTCTAAAAACCACAATCTTGACTGATTTAATGACTAATTAGTGGAAATTAATGAAGTCTTAATAGAGCCCCGAGAACACAGAGCATTCTGCGGAAGTTTTAAATATTAAGTATTTCAGCCTTATCCAGAAAGCAGCTAAAAGCACTAAAACCTATTGTACTTCTAAATCTTTCAAGATGAAAAGGATACATGCTGAAGTTTTTGAATGTTTCCAGAAATGAACTAAACAACTGAGAGTGATGAAACTGAAGTATTTAAGTATGTATATCACTTACAACATATTGGTTAGAATCCCAGGAGAATTAACCAAGTTCCTCTGGAAAAGAGTTCCTGCCGGATTCTTCCCTCCCCTTTGCCCAGTTTTTTTTTTTTTTAATAAAACGACATTTTTTTGATATCCTAATAATTGGCTTCATAAAGTTAACTGTGTAGAAAACCAAGTCCTGTTACAAAATGTTAATAAGATTTCGTATGTCCACAGACCACGATAATTATCAGAGTATTCCTGGCACTCTGAACTACCCACCTTCCACTGCAAGGTGAGTGAGCTTTTGCTCCTGTGGGCCAGCTTGGGAGGGAAAGGACAATCAGGTGCACAGCTGTGGGTGGTGAAGCTAACTGGCTCGGAGCAGGATCCCTTGACGGAATTATACATGGCGTACACCCTGCAAAGGAAACAGACAGAAATGGTGAGTGGCAGTGGTTCAGACCGAAGTCCAGGGTTCTCGTCTCTGTTTCTGCCCAGGGCTTTTCATGGCTGAGCAGAATTTAATGCCCAGGGAGCACTGGTGTCTTGTCTTGATCTAACTGTGGGCAATCACAGGGCTCAATATCTCCAAGGGGCATTCGATCCACTGTGTTCCATTCAGCCCCCACTGTAATCAAGCACATCTACTGAATGGAAAAGAATATTCTAGACAAGAAAATGAACTTTCACTCACAGAATGCTCTCCAAACACACATTTTAAAAGTAACAAGCTACCCTTCAATTGACTGTCCATGGAAAAACAAGCAGAGCCATAAGTTGTCGAAGAGGGATGAAATGTGCTAACTAGAGCTCACAGGCTAGGGGCAAGCGTGAAAGAGGAAGCACAGTTTAGAACACCCTGTGTTCAGGCAACAACGAAGGCGATGCTTTGCCCCTGGAATCCTGCTTGCTTCTGCCAAGTGCACCTCTCTCATTCAACATCAGCCATGTTGAGGCACAGTTCACCCAGTGAGTATTTAGTGGCTGCCCCGTGTCAGTATTAGAGATGTTTACTCTGCACTTTAAGGCATCTGGCACAGCTCAACACACACACCTGAGTTTTCTAGAGAACCATGAAGAAAATCATATAATGTGCTCTGACCACACCTTACTCTTGGGCTGGGAGATGGTGCAGTGGATAAATTACTCGCTGTGCAAGCATGATAACCTGAGTTCAGACTCCAAGAAAGCACGTGAAGCCAGACACAGCAGTGCTGGTGTTTATATTCTCCGCATACTTAGAGCAAGGAGGGAGGTGGATAATTGAGCACTATCTGGAAGCGGGTGGTCAGCTAGCCTGGAGAACAAGCAATGAGAGATCGTGCTCCAAATGAGGTGTAAGGTTAGGACTAAAGGTGTCTTCTGACCTCCATATATGTGCCATACCAGACACAAGCCTGTACACACACACACACACACACACACACACACTTTCATAAAACCCAAAATAAAGTAAAATACACTTTTTCCAAATTGTTGATTTCTAAAATTATCTTCCTATTTTTTTGTTAATGTGAATTATTTTTAAAAATTGAAAAAAATAGCCCTTCAGGAAAGTAAGAATGCTTTGCTGCCAACAAAAGATGCAAGAATTAAGCTACATACCATTGGTAAGTACATAGCAAACCCTTAATTCTTATAAGCATCCCTCTCTGAGGTCGGGAAATCTTACTACTCCACTACAGAGAGAAACAATTCAGAGACAAAGCAAAGCCCTCAAAGGTACATAGTTGAATGTACACCTTCATTCAATACTCACATATGGATTCAAATGTCCACAGTGTATTTAGATGGATGTTTAACCACTGTGCTGTATTGCCCCTTGCTCTGTTCTCCTGCAGTCATGTGTGTCTCCCAACACCACCAACCTACTTCCCCTAACTCTAAACAACAGCTAAGATAAAACAACACGATGGAAAATAAATATTAATTATACATGCTATTTGCAAAGTCATTTCACCTCCACATTCACTGTAAAAACTGGCAGAAATAATGCAAATAAAAAGCTATATTAATTAGAAGTATCTACACTACTCTAAAAGGTACAATACATAGTCATCTTGTATCTGAGCTACATGCTTTATGGGCAAAACATGATGTTTGTGTGTGAGGATGCTTTCTGCCCACAGAGATGGAGGGATGGTTGAATGGCAGCGGGCTGGATCATTCTGTGTGGGGGGGGGACCCAGTGGGAGCCAGTTATTTAAAATGAGTCAGAGAATGTTTCAGATATAGGCAGGACTCCAACTTGAACTTTACTAGACTGGAATTCTCCACCTTGTCTTTCCTGGATTGCACATAACCCATGATATGTGTGCACTGGGGTGAGAGAGGTGGTGATAGTATTTTTAAGTATTAAAGATACCTATGAATTTTAGGATTTAGGCAGATATCACAAGAAAGACAGATACTAGGAAATCCCAATAAAAGAACATGCCAGTTATGGTTATAATTCCAGCACTCAGGAAGGTGAGTCAGGAGGACTGTGAGCTTGAAGCCAGCTCGGGCTATGCAGTGCGATGCTACCTCAAACAAAACAATATAAACAGAACAAATGCAAACGGTTATGAATTGACCTGCTTCCCCCCCAAACAAAAATAAAAACAAAAAACCCCAGAATCTTGGCCTGAGTAGATTTCTTTGCCTCCTTCCAGGAAACACTGTGGACAAGGGGTAAAGTAAGCATCCAACAAGGATGTGGCATGCACAGTAAACTCTAGTAGACAAAACACAAACAAAACAACAACAAATGAGCTGGAGAAAGAGATGAAGGGAAAATTGATGGAGTCCAAGAAGTTTAAGACATCAGCCAAATCTCATATGCACACCAAGTTAGAATTCCCACAACAACAAACTAAAGAAACCAAATCTTCATTATTTAGAACAACCGAGACAAAAGAATGCCTGGAAAGTTTGCAGACATCCCGGAGTTATCATTGCACTGAAGTGGTGTGTGTGGATGGCAATAGGACTTACAGGGGAAGTAGATGTGCACTCTAGTTAAGAGTTACTGGTGGAAGGGAGTGCTGGAAGTAGAGCGATAGCTATATGACAGTTCATTAGACTACCATCTCTTTATTCAAGGAGGGCATGTTTATGTGTGGTATGCGGTGTGTGCACATGTGTGTGCTGATGCATATACCTAGTGTATCCTCCACTCAGAGAGCATTGGGGGTTCTCCTCTGAGTTGTTTTTGTGATCCATTCTCTCACTGAACCTGGAGCTGTCTTTTTCAATTGGTCAGTTACCCGACCAGTGAGCCCAGAGACTTTCCTATCTCTACTCTTCAAAGGACTGCGGTTCCAAGTATAAATGACCACACCCAGCTTTTTACATGGGTGCTAGAGACCAAATTTAGGCCTTCGCCCACAAATGCGGAACAGTACAGACAGAATGGGTCTTGGATGTTCGCAAAAATGATCAATACCAAAACTGTACCCAGATCAGTGGATGGACAAAAAAGCCTGCAAGGTGATGGGGAGGATGGTGGAGGGAGTGATGGAGTGATGAAGGGAATAAAAGCAAAAGAATCTGAGGGCAGGAGTAAAACTTTGAGGGAGTTCAAGGGCTCCCCGGGTGTGCCCCAAGGTAGGATATGACTCTCGCTCTAGCTCAGGCTGACCTGGAACCCACTCTGTAGCTCTGGGCTGGTTCTGAACTCACAGTGATCCTCCCACATCAGCCAGGGTGTTGGGAATAAAGGTGTGTGCCACCACCCTGGCTACATGGAGTTATTTGCTTTTCTTTAAAGAATGTTATAGCATGTGAGCATGTAGCTTGGCGGGGGAGCCCCAGTTTCCAGAAACCCTGTACCCCCCCCAAAGAAAGTTACAGTATCTTTAAATGAGGAGCTCAGTGCTTTTCACATATGAAAGTTTGGCACCAAAAGAAGCTGTGTCATTTTTACAGGGCAATGTAAGGGTGCTGCACATAGTAGTATTTGATAAATACCTAATCGTATCATAATTCCCACTCAAAATTAAAACTTTTCAGCAAAGAGTAACTAATTGTAACTGTAACGGTAAATAGCAACATTTTTATTCATAATTTTTATTGAAAGTGTGAAGACACAGAGCACTGTAGTGCACAGTGCTGGGTTGGGTTACACATTTGTTTCCATTTAAATACTGCCTAATGCTTGTGAAACAGGTGTTCCCAAAACTCAGCCATATGCTTCCAGCTTCTTTTCACAGATCTGGGATATCCTGGGAACCACAATTTCTGGTCAACAGCATTTATTTCATAAGTCTGCAATGAGCAGTCATCCATATTTTTGGAAAAAAGTTTCATCATATAATTTTTCTGGGAAATGTCATTATGAGATACCATTTCTCCACAACTTTGTTAACAAATTGTGGATGATTGGAAAATGGCCTCCAATCCTGTCATGAACATGCTGTCCATTACATCACTCAAATTCCTGACTGGCCTATACCTGATAAAATGTGAGTTCTTTTGTTTCTGAAGCAAAGGTGGACTAAACTAAGATTTTAATACAGATTTAAGCACAGGCATGAGACAAGGGAGAAAGACATGTAAGAAGAGGTCATGTACAAAACTCCAGTGGGAACTAGCAGAGGAGAGAGAGGGGAGAGGGAAGAGGGGAGAGGGGAGAGGGAAGGAGGGAGGGAGGGAGAGGGAGGGAGGGAGAGGGAGAGAGAGAGAGAGAGAGAGAGAGAGAGAGAGAGAGAGAGAGAGAGAGAGAGAGAGAGAGAGAGAGAGAGAGAGAGAGAGAGAGAGAGAGATAAGAAATGTGTTTTTAACCCTGAAATGACTTGGGACACCATCTCCCAGGAGACATAAGCTCAAACGGCATGGCAGACATGCATCCAAACCGCCACTGGCATGAGACATAACATGAAATGTAGGAGTCGAAGCCAGGGTGAGACTTCATTATATAATTTAAGAAAGTAATTTTATGCATTACTTCATTAGTCTTTATCAACACGCTCAATATGAAGAATTGGAGGGGAAAACATAGCCAACTTTGTGGTGTTAGAAATATTTCAGCTGTCCTCATTGGGCGGCACAGACTCGCCCAGGGTGCCATGTTCTCAGTTAGCAGTACACAAGCACTAGACGAGCCTGCTCATCTGGCCGAGGCTCAGCAATGCAGAAGTAAAGCAAGCAGAAAAGTATTTCCACTCAGCTTTCCGAGGCCAAACAGGAGACTATTAATTTCAAATGATATTTGAGGGGCTGGGGACATGGCACAGGAGGTAAAGTGCTTGTCATGCCTAAATGAAGAGCTGAGTTTTGATCCCTAGTTCCTACATCAAAGTGAAGCAATGCCAGTACGGGGAGGTGGAGAGAGGAGGGTCCCTGGGGCTTGCTGGCTAACTAGTCCATCTGAATATGTGAGCTCCAGGTTCATCGAGAGACCCTGTTAGACAGTGATTGAGGAAGACACTTGACATATGCCTCTGACCTCCACATATGCTTAACATGTATACATACACATACCTGCACACACATGCTTACCATGTATACACATACTCGCACACACATGCTTATCATGTATACACGTACCTCCACACACATGCTTACCATGTATACACATACCTCCACACACATGCTTAACACGTATCCACATACCTGCACACATATTACACATACACACATACAGCATCAATAATAAAAAGTACTTAGGGAAACTTTTTGTGATAAAACTTATAGTCCTAGAGGACTGAAAATTTTGACTACATCATAAAAAAAGATATTCGGTTCCTTTATTTCAGTTCTAATTATGAACTGCCTTTACACCAGTAAGAGTGATATGAGTAAACAAACTATATAGAAGTTCAATAAACTTGCATCAAAACATCCTTGTTATTTTAAGATTATACAAAAACTACAACAACCTTCAGGAAATAACAAAACTAGTATTCCTACAATACTTCACAGGTATGAAAAAGATTTGTACATGGATTTCATGTGTCCCCACACCATCATTCTGAGGTTGGTGTTATTATCTTCATTTTACAAATGGGAAAATTAGGCTAAATAAAGTTTAATGGTTTGCTTAAGCACATACCCTGTCCCCAAGGGACAGGGCTATTAAATCCAAGTTTCAAGGTTTGTCTATGCCTCACATAATAAAGCAAATCACAGCAGAGCCAAGACAAATCTTATTGTTTTCTAGCTCAAAAAAAGCAAAAAGTACAAGGGGAAAGAGAAGTTATCTATATGGATAAGGAGGGAAAACAAGAATATTTAAAGTGCTAGGGATGTTGTTCAGCTGGAGGAGTTCTTGCCTAGAAAAAAAATCAAAGCCTTGGGTTCAATCCCCAGCATCACAGAAAAACAGGGCATGGTGATGCATACCTGCAGTCCACCCTAGCACTCGAGAGGTAGAAGCAGGAGGATCAGAAGATCAAGGTCATCCTTGGCTAAATATATAGTTCATTCCAGACCAGTCTGGGCTACTGAAACTCTCTCTTAACTAACCAAACACTAACCAATCAACCAGCTAGCCAGCCAAGGGCAAAGCAAAAGAAGCCAGGCATACTGTTTTACATCTGTAATACTACACTAGGGAGGATCAGGAGTTCAAGGACAAACTCAACTATATGATACCATGTCTCAAAAATTTCTTTTTTACTTTGAACACATGGTTTTTTAGGACAGAGAAAGAGGTAATTTTTTTTTTCCTTTTGAGGCAGGGTCTCAGTAGAGCCAGGGCTGATGTGGAACTCACTCGGTAGCCCCAGCCTGACCTCAAACTCACAGTGATCCTACCCTGGCCAACCCAGTGCTGGGATTAAAGATGATAATACAAAAATAGACCATCACCAGGGAGAGAAGGAATCTTCTCCATCTCTGTCTAGCAGAAAGCTAGACTGAATATTATTTGGTGGTGTCTTAGGCTATATGTGTGTGCTGTCACATTATGTCACGTCATGTGTATGGGCTCAAATGTGTGAGAACACAGTCTAGATCCAGGACCCCTGGATGGTAACCACTTTATGTTCCTACTCACTTTGGTGAATCAATTAACCACTTCTTTTATCTGCCCTGAAGTTCAAGGTGTTCAAGCACATGGCAATAAAAAGAACTTCTGAAGAGCCAATGTTCTCAGTTTCCTCTTTGGAAGGGGGCGGGTCAAAAGAAATGGAGGAGAGCAAGAGACAGGATGGTAAAATAAGGGCAGACACTTTGTAGCATTCAAGTTTCTTTAAAAGGATATTGTAAGCTCATGAATGAACAGGAAATTAGGAAAATAAACCTTTAGTGCAGCAGTAACAATAAACTGTTAGATCAGGGAGAAAAGGAAAACCCGTGCCAAGGAAGAATAAGGGCAGCACTTACATGATGCTCTGTGCTTTGACATCTGCTGGGGTCTGCTGTTCAATTGACTATTTTGAAGAATGGTTAAATAATTTGTTATCATCTTAGCTTAACAAATTGCACAAAGCTCTTTGTTCATACAAAAGTGTGTGAATCTCAGTATATTTGAGCGGAAGCTAACTGACTCAAAACACAAATGTTTTGTTTCAAGCAGAAAGAGATGTTGCAAGTTTTTCTAAACAATATAATAGCCAAGCAGATGTATACTTTATAATGATGTAAAAATCACATAACTCTTTCATATATTGCTCTAACTTAGTTTAAAGCATATGTATGGCTGATAAGTATATTATAACCTCACCACATCTGTGTTTTCTACACCACTGCCTTCCTGGGTTTTTTTTGAGACAGGCTCTCATATATGCACATGGGTGTGCAGAGGCATGCACATATATGCATATGGGTGTGCAGAGGCATGCACAGAGAAGAATGTCACCTGTCTTTGATTGATCACTCATCCCCGTATTTCCTTGAGACAGTCTCTCACTGAACCTGGAGCTGCTGTTTTTGGTCAGACTAGCTGAGCTATGAACCCCAGTAATTCTCCAGACTTTGTTCCCACAAGACTAAATTTACAGGAGTGCATGGCTGCACCTAGCTACTAATGTGTTTACTGAGACATCAAACCCAAGGTGCATCAGTACCCCATGCTTATGCAGCAAGAGTTCTTAACCACTGAACCACCTCCCCAGTTCATTCATTATGAGAAACACTATGATGGAGAACTTCTACTTAAGTTGAAGTTAAAATAGCCAATTACTGGTAGAGCTAACCTAGAACTCCAGCCTCCATATAATTAATATGTGCTTTTCTTACTAGCATATTTTTACCTCCCCCTTATTAAGTGGGAATGAGTGATATGGATTAACTTTGGGAAAATATGCCAACATATATTTTGTTAAAATCTTATGCACATATCTAAAACTGAAGACAGGAAAGAGAATCTGTTATGTATCCTATTATTCAAAATGCCTTTCCTGATACACTTAAAAAACATATGGAATAAAAAGAAAAATTAAAATGTTACTGATGACATTAAAAATAATGTTTAGTTGAAAGTAGATGAATGCTTCATTAAATAATGAAGACAGGCTCTGTGAAGTTTCCCAACACACTTCCCTCTGACAGGCCTGCCCTGCAGGAGTCACATCAGGGACTCTGAGCAAGCACTGTGGAAGTTCCAGGTTACAATGACACACTGCAGGGGTGCACCACTTGGTCAAATTGGGTAAATTCTTGTGGGAGATAATTCCATGTCTGCACTATTTGCCTGTTTCAGAATCAATTAACTTTTAAGATCCAAAAGTGTTCTCCTGACATGAGAAGGGCTTCTATAGCCATTTGGTCATATGCATGGTCTATAATAATCAATTGATATACCCAAGGTACAAATACACTTCATACATAGAAAGAGAATACTGTTTTAAGCCACACCATAATAGATCTCAGAAGACTTTATAAGATAAAAATTATTTTTTAAAAAAAATATTGTTTCTAATTCTGTTCAGTGCACCTCAGACTTTTCAGGTATGCACCTGAGTCTTCACAATGGCTATGTTCTGGAATTCAGAACATGAGTGAATGGCCAGTGGACTATGGGCCCACACCTTCCAAGAGGCCAATGCCATTTAACACCAGCTTTTGCAAGGAGGCAGGCATTTACTTGGGTTCAACAGCACAGTTCTACACTTGGGTCCTGACTCACCTCACATGGTAATCGGTGGCAGGTCTGAGATCTTTCAGGTTACATTCCAATTCTTCTCCACTGTGAACAAGAATCATTCGTTAAGACTTTCCTCATATGCTGACAGTAACTGAAGAACTGATATCACTGTAAACTAAAGTTAACTGTTTCACTTGGTGTTACATTTTTTAGACTTGAAAATCAGATTTCTTCTAATGATGCCATCCCAGATCTTGGAAATGCTAAAGTCAAGTTAGTAAAAGCAATTCTAAAATGTCTTATCACTCCTTAAACCATGACATGAAAGAAAAACATATATATATATAAGCAAATATCTGCAAATAAATGCATTTGCTATCTGTCAAAGATAGTTCCCAGACTTACCCTGGCCCAAAGCCCAGCTCCAAGAAAGAGAGAGAGAGAGAGAGAGAAAGAATATGAAACTATTCCTATGATCCAAAGAGGCAACTGAGCCTCAACTTACAGATGAAGAAAGAATGCATAGGAAATAGAGCCTGTGCTGTTTAAACATAGCACATAGGTCAGGCATGGTGAGGCACATCTGTAACCCAGGACTCAAGAAGCTGGGGCAGGGCAATCATGAGTTCAAGGGCAAGGCAAGAAGGCTACATAGTGAGACTGTGTACAAAAAGAAAACTCAAAGAGATGAGGGTGTGTGTGAACATGCAAATGTGTGGGTGGTAATGATGTATTCCATATTCTTCAAAACTTCAAATGATAAAAGCCAAAGACACAGGACAATGAAATGTGACATCTGACCATAACCTGAGGGGAAGACAAATGCTATCACAGTCCTTGAAATAAGTGACGCTTCAGCTCAGCCCACAAAACTGGAATGTGGATGGTGGGATGCATGGAAGTAGTAGGAAAATAAATTGTGACAATGACATTGAGGCCATCTAAGGAAATACCCTCATGCCAAGAAAACACACTGGAATATTGAATGATAAAGGAATGTGATATGTGTGAAGCCTATGGAAAAAATTACAGGTAGTACAAGAAAGGGAAGTAGTGTCAGGCGTTCAAATGGCAAAGCAAGGTAACTGGGTAAAAAGTTAGAGTAACAGGTAAATAAGGATGGCGTGTAGCTGGATGCCTTAGTCTCTCTAGGGGGCAATGTTTGATGAAGTATTTGAAATTCTTCCAAATCAATTTGCTTGGTGTTTTGAAGTGCTGTCCACACCTGGTCCTGCAGCTCTGAAGTGTGATCTGCATGGCACCTTTAAAAGATTTCATAACTGCCAAACTCGTTAACCATGAGAGAGTTAACACAGTCTTTCAAATTTTTAGTATCTCTTGGGGGATAAAAAATACACCAAAGAACTTAGCAAATCTCGGCAAGAACAGAGTGGCAACTGCTTCCTTCAACAGATAGGAAGGCTCATTTCCACCTCAGAAAGCAGACCTTGCTCGTTCTCCTGCAATACTGCCTAGCTCCTCAAGGAACCCGGAACTCTAGCTCCTGTCTAGCAACAGAATCTAGCTGTGGCAGAGTAGTACCCTTACAGTCTCAGGTACTGGCGAGTACCCAAGTTCTAGACCAGCCTGGGCAACACAACAAGATACATATCAGAAATAAATTATACATACATACGTATATAGTTTCTGGGTGAGGTGGGGGAAAGGCTCTGATGACTTGCAATATTGGTTTTTTCAAAATATAATCAAGGGCAGGGAAAATGGTACTATGGTTAAAGGCACTTGCATGCAAAGCCTAATGGCCCAGGCTTAATTCTCTAGTACCAATATAAAGGCAGATGCACAACGTGATGCATATGTCTGGAGTTCATTTGCCTGGTTTAGTCTCTCTCTCTCTCCCTTTTCAATGATTATGAGTCAGAGCACACAGTCAGGGTTTTGTGGCTAGTACCCACGGTAATGGCTGGCATGCACTCTGCAGGGAAGTGACACCAAGGGCAAGTTTCTGCAGACGGCTCAGTGATGGGAAGTCATAGCACATACTGGAAGGCCAGGGGACACTGCAGGCACCAGGGATAATCCAATAGAACAGACTGGGACACAGGAAGGGGGGTGGCACCTTAGTGGTGTCTTCCTTGTCTCTCCCCTCTAGTTGGTCTAGAAGGAGGCTCTACTGGGCAGGGACAGTATGGCACAGTCTAGGCAGGGAAAGGATGAGAAGCAAATAGCTCTGGCCGAGACAGAAGTGGGGTTTGATGGACATATTAACTCACTGTGGGCAATCCTTCCAGGCTACTCACAGGGAGGTCCAACATGTAGTGAAAATAAACCTGATTTTTCTGATTTCCTGCTCTTTGATGTGAGCTGTGCAAAGGAGAAGGGGCTTGACCCTAACATTTTTTATCACATTTAGGGAGGAGCTGTAAGTCATTTGGTCAACTAAGTGGGACTCTATAAAACAGAAGAGGCTGATCCCACATTCTGTATGCTAAACTTCTGACCATTTAAGCCTCAGAATGAAGCTCAGCATGGGCTGGAGGATAAAAAGCAGGGCGAAGGGAAACAACCTTGAAGATGTTTCTAAGCAGAGTCTAAAGTACTTAGTGTTGGGATGGCTCAATGTATAGAATAGCTACAAAGATCATAGTTGCATTTGGTCCTGGTAGACATTGGCTAAAATTGTTCATTAATACTATACTAATAGCTAACATAGACCTAAGAGATTTATTTTAATTAGTTCTATACTAATTTTTTGGCCCTTGTATGCATGAGGTGTGCATGTGTGGTCATAGGTATTTGGGACACATTGTGGAGGCCTCAGGAATGTTGACCACCTCTTTTTGAGACAGGGTCTCTTATTTGTCTGAAGCTTACGAATTAGGTTATACCAGCTGGTCAGCAAGCCCCAGGGATCTGCTGTCTCATCCTTACCAGTTGTAATATTATAGGTGTACATCGCCACAACCAGCATCCTATACTCTTCATTTCTTGATTAGTAATTGCTTGGATAAAATCAATTCCTAACATTATAATTATTAATTTTCACCTCCCCACTGTTCTAGTGTTTGAATCCAGAGCCTTATGTGCGATAGCTAAGCACTCTACTACTATGCTGTATTCTTAGCTCTATACTCATTAATTCCTAAAAGAAATTATTTAAAAGAAAATTTACAAAGTATATAACTCTTCCCTTTGTTTGCTTGCATTCTTTGATGACTCCAGTGATGCAGTTTATCAGCAAAAAAAAAAACAGATGGAAACATATGTTACCTGTAAATTATCTTGTATTTTCCATCTCGTCCTTTGTCAGATAAAGCAACCTCATAGCTATATGGGAAGGAAAGACCACTGTGGGGTCCACACGAAAGTCCAACAGGGGGGGTCCAAGATAGCACAACCGTTCTCGCCTGGATATTAGAAACCTGAGGGGAAAACCATGGGTTACAAACATCCAAATACATTTCACATGGGGCAGACACTGTTTCCTGTGATTAAGTCTTTGTAATCATTAGTAGTAATCAATTAGTAGTCACCAAATCAATCCAAAGCAGAGAGTTTTAATTATAATGAAAGGAGTTCTACATGGTGCTTTCTTGTCAAAGTCCTGATGTCAGCTCCTGCAGCATCTGTCCTCAAAACATAAGGACTCACCCACGCCCAGGGCAATTCCCACTTGGTCCTCCAGAAATTGTAACGATCAGTTATGCCTGAGAATTTCAGTCAAGGTAAGAAGCTGAATGTGAGGTGGTTATGATCTTGATGGTAGCCCATGTTATGAGTCACATCTACAGGTGGTTTTAGTGGCCTTCAAGCCTTGCTTGGTGCTGAGTCACCTCTGAAGCCTGCACCCTTCATGCGATACACCCTTTGAGGTCATGTAGGTTCCCAGACATAGCCAAACGTATCCTATTGGAAAGTAAGAAGTAAGATCCAGGCTGACAGGAAGTGGAGGTTGTATGTTTCTACCCTTTTCACTTTGTGTCTGAGTTTGAATAAAGCCACACTGGGACTTAACACTCTGGCCTTCTCATGTCCCCACCTGTGCTGGGATTACAGGCACAAACCACCACACCTGGCATTTTTACATGGCTTCCAGGGCCTCAAACTCAGCATTTTACCAGCTGAGTTCAGCCAATCATTTCTGCTCTCTATAGATATACAGAAGGCTCACAGTACAGCAGACTCCTCAGGCCTCACTACCGCCAATGAGCCTTTCTAAAGTATCGCGCTCCCCATCACTCCTCTGGGTCCTACGGAGCCTGGTGGGAATTGTCCCTGATAATCAGAAACATGGCCTTTGCCCCAGTGAACTGTGTGACATCCCTGGGATACAAGCTAAGTCAAATTCAACTGTGAGCAGTGACTGCTTGCTTAGTCCATGCTTGTTGAACAAGAACCAAATTGAAGGCAATGAGATAATTTGACTTGAAAGCACACCTTGTTAAAACCGAGGAGAAATCATTCCAGAACCAAACCCCGGCCTTCTTGCTGGTACCCTAGACTGCCAGCCCTCCTCCCAACTCCTCACACCCCGTGGATGGTGTGAGAGTCTGAATATTTCCCAACAGACTCAGGTGTTTTTATGAAAACTTGGATTTCCAGCCGCCTGGCTGGAGGAGGTGTCTAGGCCGAAGGTCTACAGAGAGCAGGAGCTCTGGCTGCGTGCCGGCAGGTCCCTGCCATCTTGCTGCCGGTTCTATGTGCATGCTTGTGGTGCTGGCTGGCTGCTTAGATCTGTGAAAGGAAGCCAGCTTTTTCTGCCATCAATACAACTTCCCCCAGATCTGTAAGTTTCAACTAAATCCAATGGATCCCATAAACTGTGTGGTTTGGAAGTTTGTCCCAGCAATGTGAAGCTGACTACAACAGATGGGGACCTGGAACCAAGGGCCACCCCCACAGGTCCTCTATCCTGCCCTTGTGACTTAGCTCAGGTCTTTCCCACTTCTTTGGCTTTGGCAAACTTCTTAACCCAAGTCAAATGCTGCCTTCATACCTCCCCCTCTAGGAGAGGCTATGGACAGCCATAACTGGGTCACTGCCTTTGGGAATATAGAGTGGGGGGAGTCAAGGTGGGTGTGTTTAATACAGAGCACTAAGCCGGGCACGGTGGCTCTTGTCTTTAATCCCAGCACTTTTGAGGTTGAGGTAGGAAGATCGCTGTGAATTTGAGGCCAGATTGGGATACAGAGTGAGTCCTGGGCTAGAGTGAAACCTTACCCCTTCCTCCCAAGAAATTTGAGCATAGGGCTGCTGGGCTTCCCCCAGTCACTGTTTTCTCTGTGCCCCGCCACATGTTCCTGGCTCCTGTGTGTGAGCTAGTTCATTATTTGTGGTCTTCAGACAGAGTTCCCTATGTGCACCAGAGTATTTGCTGAATTCCTTCACACACATGCATGAGCAATCCTCAGCTACTGGGTATTGTGTCTGATTTTTAGCTTCAAAGGAAATATGTTATGAAGGGTTCAGTGTACATTAAAAAAAAAAAGGCTGACTGCGCCCAGGGAGACATTTGCTGAGGTGATAAATGACTGCTTGGCACCATTCCATGAAGCAAGAACACAGTGACACTGACTATGGGTGGAGGTGAGAAGCAGCACACCTCAGAATAGCTCCCTCACTCTAGACACCACACAAACACCCGTAAATCCACAAACTTCAAACTCCACCCTTTCCAGCAACTATAACAAATGCATCTTTTCCTTTTAAAAACTTGGTTATTATTTAAAGGAGCAGAGACATATCAGCCTAGAAGCAACAGCTTAAACAAGCCCACCTTTACCCTCGACTCTGCGTAAGCTTTGAGGAGGCACCCTGCCTCCTGAATGCAGACGCTGTTCTGTCACAGGGCACTCAGGGAACCAACTTAGCAACAACCTAGAGTGCTGTTCCTCAGATGCCATCCACTATAAACGTGGGTGGCAGGAGGGACACATGTACCTGACTGAGCTCTATCCCCAGCCCTCAACATCATTCTCAAAGGCAAGTGATTCCTGTGACTTCCTCTCCCTGGATGGCCAGTTCTCTGTGGTCTGCTCCCTTCCTCTCGGCTTTCCTTCCTTTAGACACTGGGGTCCTGAGGGCCTCTGTTAGGATTTGATGTCATTTCCATCTCGGGCTTATTCTAGAGAGCAGGATGTCTTTAAAGAGCATGTCACAGAGGGGTGAATCCTCAAACCCGGATGTATTTTCTCCACATGTGTTGGGAGGCGATACATTATGGAGAGATCTGGAACTCTGGATTTAAGTGCACTGCAGAGGTACAGCACATGGACTTCACTTTGCTGTCAATCTGTCAGTCAGCCTGTCCCTCCTCACTTCTCTCTCTCACCAGACTTTCTCACAGTGGTGACCACTGAAGCAATCCAGGATGTCCTCATCTGGTCACAGCAGAATGGCTACAGCTACAGACACACTCACGGCCCCAGCGTGAGTTCAGCAGCTATAAAACAGACTTGCTGATGTTTAACTCATGTGCCACAACTAGAAGTCAATACTCTTGGGAATAGTGTTAAAGAGTAAAGATTTGTAGTCATGAAACTAATGGAAAGAGAGCAATATGGCATTTGTTTTGATAGTATTGATGGAGGGCTGGAGAGGTGGGCCAGTACGTAACAGAAAAACAGGCACAAAAGGCCTGAGGAGGTCTTAAAACCTCTGAATTCTTAAAAACCTCTGAGTTCAATTCCATGACACCTAAACAGCTGGAGGAGGCCATTCATGTGTGTAACCCCAGCCCTGTGGGGTGCAGAGACCAGTCTCACTAGGGCTCATGAGCATGGCAAGCTCTGTCTGAAGGAAAAACAAAGACATCCAATGTTCTCTTATGGCTTCTACATGTGTGAACACACATGTGTACAACACACCACATCTACTACATCACACACACAAAGGTCTCTGGAAAAGGAAATAAGCGAACTAAATTGCTTTTAGGTACCTATTTCTAAATGGTCTCGTACTTAGAAATCAGTCTTGCCTAGGCATTTATTGGGCTCAGACTCTAACTTGAAAGTAGTTGTATGTGAATCATGAGACTACTTATGCCTTTGGTATTTCAACCTTAAAGCCCTAGTTCCTTGCCTCTTCTGTCCTGTTCTTCCCAGTATTTGAATCCTGTTATTCCCAGGGCCTAGCTCTGTGGGCAGTCCACAGAGCTGCCTGAGGAGTGTGCTAAGGAAACATTAGCACAGACAGAATGGCTTCTCTTCCAAACTAATCACCATGAGAAACAACACAAAGGAAAATAAATGAAAGGAAAAGGTCAAAGAAAAGGGACATTCAAATCTAAAAATGCTAGTCATCTGCTTCTCCAACTCTGTAAGTGCCAAGAGCCTTAGATCTGTCCCCAGACATGCCGCTGTTTATCTTTCAAGGAGCTGCTTCTTACTCACAGGTCTCACTTCTGGAACCGACAAATCAATTGTTTCTACTAGCTAAACATTGGCGGATGGAAACAATGCAAACTCACAATTCCAGGTTACATGTGTTTACATCCTGAAAATAAACAGCCCACCAGGATGTGGGAGACAGCATGGAGGCCACCATCCCGGGAGCTCAGACCTCACTAGGCTGAGGGAGGCTATCAATTCCTAAACCACCCAGGAGACATCAAGCTTGGACCTTTCATACAGCAGGGGCCTGGCAGCCAAGACCCTGAGACACCCAACTGCTACAGAGCCAGAACAAAGATCAAGTGCCTCAGTAGAGTGGGGTTTTTTTTGTTTTTGTTTTCTGAGGTAGGGCTTCATTCCAGCCCAGGTTGACCTGGAACTCACTCTGTATTCCCAGGCTGCCCTTGAACTCACAGTGATCTTCTGACCTCTGTGTACTGGGATTAAAGTTGTGTGCCACCACACTTGGCTTCAGTATACTATTTTAATGAAATTAACATGAAATTGTCCAAGTATTTGGCTCTCTGGCAAAGAGTTAATGACTTAGCTTGGTTCTGTCTTAGATATTATTTCGGTGCCAAATCAACGCATCTTCAAATTCTCTACACAAAAGTCTGAATTTTTTATTTAGAGGTGGTTCAAGATGCTGCCTTGCAAAACAGTGCTTTTTAACAATGATGCGCTTGGCTTGCTTCTGCAGCTCTGATTCCTTCCCTGGATGGTGGCCTGATGCTCTTCCTCTTTCCAGAGAGTAGCAGGGAGTTTTGCTTTTGTTTAACCACGTGTTACAACTTTACATAGTCTGTTCTAAGTTTTCTATGAATGGCGTAGAACTCACTTCTCAGACACTTACATGCAGTTTTTATTATCTTCGTTCAAAGATGAGGAAACTGAGACACAGGAAGGAACTATAATGTGCCCAAGGTCACATAGTCATGCTGGGTGCCAGGCGAGTGCCTGATAACAAAACATGGGCCATTCCCTTTGAGCTACCTCCTGACACTCTGACAGCCAGCAGTCCCAGCATTCCTCCACGCTGGCCCAGCACCTGCTAAGTCCCCATCTACAATCACTGCAGTCCGACACCCATTTCTTCAGCAAGCATCTTTCAAGGGTTCACTATGTGCCCAGGACAAGCTACCTAGATATTATGGGCATAAATAAGACACAATCGTTCGTAAGTACTTTAGATAAAGGGAACAGGAGGCAAAGATGGGAAAGGGAGTGTGCAAACTGGGTCCAGAACTAATTGGGTTGGGAAAGATGGGTGGACTATTACCAGGAGGAGGAGGTTTAAGAAAAATGGGGAGATGTGTGATGGACACCCCATTCACACAAACATCCACATCCTGGGCATGTATCACCTTACATGGCAAAGGGGGCTCTGTAGGTATGAGTCCAGGAAGAGCTCCTATTGAGGAGACTATTCTGTACTATCCAGGATGGCCCTGATATGATGACAAGAGCCCTACAAGTGACAGAGGAGGGTCCCATGTGTTGATGGAGGCAGGAGTTGGAGGGATGGAGGTGCTGACTCTGAAGAAGGCTATGAGCCATGGAATGCAGGCCCTGTGTAGAACTGGGAAAGGTATCACATTCTCCTTGGAAGCTCCCAGAAACCAAAGAAGCCCTGCTAACACCCTCATGTTTGCCACAGGGTAAGTGGCTTAAAGCAATGCATGTTTTAAAAGTGTCCCTGGACCATAGCACCCTGCGCGCCACCTGATCTGTGAAAGTCAGCAGGGTCAGGCCAGGTCAGTGTTTAGATGTGAGAATGGCCAGAATGGACTTGCTGAGTCCTGAACTCTTTTCTGATCTCTCTATACTTTTCCTCCTACTCTCAACACTGCCGGGGAGTCTGCCTACCTGAACCGTCACTCCTACGCTCTGGTCTCTCTGTAAGTATCTTGGTCCTCCACTTTCCACAACAGTGAGTGTGTGAGACACTTCCAAATGGGCACCGTATTTATTTGTTCTAAATATTCTGCAAGCGGAACATACTGAGCACGCTCAAGAATAGCCTAGACAACTGGAGAGACCTACAGAAATAAGCAACGCATCCAAGTGCAGTGTGTTATAGGCCATGGCAGACACAATGCAGGCAGTACAAGAACAACAAAGTCCCAGGAGAAGAATCACTGGAGGATATGGGCAGAGGATGGACTGCAGAGAGCCCATGACAGTCAGTGTCCAACAGGTGACAATACCATTTCTCTCTAGAATGGCCCTGGACCTTCTTTACCACATCAGACACTTCACCTAATTCTGAATCCCTTAACCTCTGCTAGGACTACTGTGGGGGATTCTTAACACCTCTCTTTCTGGGTCCACCCTCTTGCTCCAACCTGTCTGCCAACAGCTGGATCATTCTGAAAACACAGCCTCAATTACTTAGTGCCCTTGCTTAGAACCCCTCGCCCCCCGCCAAACCCATGGCAGCATCCCAGAGTCTTCAGCCTCCTCAACTGTACAGAAGACCCCATTTCCATGAGCCTCCATTATGGCCACCCTCTAACACCCCTATGTCTTCAGGTTTAGTTCAACTCAACTACATCCCTTGAGGCACATTCAGATCCTCTGTGAAAAGGCCTCAGTATTTGTAACAAGAGGAATCAAGGTTTTCCAATTCATTTACAAAACTCTCCAAAGAATTTTGACTCTCTAATCTCAGACAAAAGGTTGAATCAATATTCTGAATTTTTAGTTGAATTTTCAAAACACCTGCAAAATGAAATTTAAAACCTCATAATACCACCACTCCTACTAATTTGTTTCTTAACAATGCACCACCGGATATCCCGAACTTATTTTTCTCAGATAATATACAAGTATCTTCTTGAAAACAACCTGGAAAACTACTTAGAATGTTTGAGGTTTTCAAAATGTTTTATTTACTCCATTTACAAAGGGAAAAAGAAATTGTCAAGAGAAAATTGCTCTGTAGACCCAAGAAAAGAACAAGAAAGCATCCTTAGAAGTCAAGAAGAATATCTAATTGCCTGTAGAATGTCTAGATACAAAGGGCTTTTCAGTGGGTGACTACACAGGACAGGGCTGTTCTGTGTTTTCATGCACCATTAATAACTGACTATTTTCATGGTTTATAAATAATCAGTAATGGGAAGGGGTCCTACTGTGTAGTAAAAGAAAAACATTGGAAATATTTAAGAAAGCATTGTTAGTGCTAAGAAATTTGAAAGACATACCTGTGGTTTCTCTATTCCCGAAAGAATATCTTGCACCCTCTTTACTTCCAATTCATACTCTGAATTGCAAAGAAAGGGCATAAAAAAGAAAGTCAGTATCATTAGAAGGCAATAAGGTTGTCAATTTCCCCCCAATACCTTAACTGAGGCTATCACCATCAGTCAGTTACCTGTTCCCATGAATTTCTGATACCACCAACCTGATAATGTAAATTAGCAGTGGGGGACATCTTTGAACTGGGGGTGGGGTATCAACTTGCCACTCCACAGAGAAAAATGTCTACAATGTTAACTAGATTAAAACAGAATTCTGCTTCATAATTCAACAGAGAGAAGGGAATAAAGGGTCAGAAGGGCAAGTAGGAAACCAGTGCAGCCAGAGGTGCCCTGTGAGGAAGAGACTAGACTGACTGGAAACGGGCATGCAGGCTGTGAGTTCAAACCTTTTATTCAATACATATGATGTATGCATGGATCCATGGAGAGCTCACGTTTCTGACAGTGGAAGAAATGCTGAGACTAAACTAAGTTTGAAGGTTTCATGGCTACTGCATAAACAACACACTTAAGCCAAGAAAATATGGAAGCAAAAGACCAGTCAGCACGTTGCAAATTCGTAGCAAAAAAAGGAGGGAGCAGACTAGTTTGGGAGGTACAGGTGCTGAGAATTTGGATGTGGTCGGCAGTGGTGAAGAATGCAAAGGATGATTTTTAGTTTCTGGTTGAGCAGCTGGATGGATGATGGTGTCTTAAAAAGATGAGGAACTAGGCATGCTTCATAGTGAGCAACGTCCAAATTATGCTTTAGAAACATGTGGGGAAAGGCTTGGCATAAGAAGATGGGGTGGGAAGGATATATAACAAAAGATAAAAACACAGGAGCTGGGGAAACGGCTCAGTGGGTAAGATGAGTTGTCAAGTAAGCGTGAGGGCCTCAGGTAGCCTGAATTTGAGCCCCACCACCGACATAAAATTCTGCATGGAGTGCCACATGCAACTGTGAGAGCTGGGGTGGCAGAGACAGGAGATGCTCCACTCTGGCTTCTGTACATGTGTACACAGGGCACACTCATCTGCCCCTGTGACATCTAGTGGGGACCTGGGGTTGTAGTGTTTTCACCAGCCCTGCACTTCATTGGGCCCAATCTCAAAGCCACCTGTTCAAGGACTCCCACCTCTAACCCTGTGTCCGGCTTCACCCTTGC
>PVHP010026523.1:0-24638 GCA_004024765.1 Zapus hudsonius | reverse complement strand
CCCTTTCCATCTCACCCTGTCTTCCAGTCCCCCTGTGCCTTGATTTCAAAGCTACTCTGAAACAATTGTGAGGCTGAAAGGATAGACTTCAATTATTTCATTTTGCGAAGGTTAAAAAGGTTCTTGTAAATGACTGATGCAAATACTGGAAACCCAGTTAAAACAACTGGATACCAGATGGCAATGGAAAGTGGTTTACTGTAAAGTGTTACAGAATAGGAGCTCATTTACAAGAAGCAATTACACAAACAGCCCTAAGTATCCAAGATCCCATAAAAGATCGGCCAGCTAGGAGCGGAGAATCAGCCATCCATGGACAATCCCACCGTCCACTCACAGTGTCTCAGTGTGACTGGTCACCTTCCCTGTCTCTTCTTTCACTGACCAGCCAAGAAGCAGAGCTACGCCCTTTACTCAAGATATTTTCATATTATGCATCACCAAGCTGCCTTGGGGAGTTTCTAAATAAGAGAAACTAAATAATACAAGGGAACTTTGCAGCTGTCTTTAATGCTGGAGCCTCAGGGGTGTGGCTTTTATCTTAGGCCAAAGGACACAGAGAAAGATCTCTGCAGTCTTGGATGTTGTATCTCCATTGGTCTCTCTTTAGTATTTTATTTATATTTATTTGCAAGAAGAGAGAGAGGAAAGAGACACGGAGAGAGATAGATAGATAGAGAGAGAGAGAGAGAGAGAGAGAGAGAGAGAGAGAGAGAGAGAGAGAGAAGGATTGGGCATGTGAGGAGCTTCTTGCCATTGTAAACAAATTCTAGATGTATATGGCATTTTTGTGCATCTGGATTTATATGGGTGCTGGGGAAGTGAACCCAGGATACCAGGCTTTGCAAGCAAGTGCTTTTAACCGCTGAGCAATCTCAATCCTTAAATTGAGAATGAACCTCGTGTACTCTGTCATGAAATTTCATTTATAGATATGTCTTTGCATGGGCACAGACCAAACTCAATTCACAAATGTATGCTACAGAGTTCAGCTGAGACTTGTGACCCAAAGAGGTTCTTACTATGCTCCCTTCAGGTCTGAGCTGTCCTCCACATTAAGTCCTCTGGTGCTCATTTCAGTCACTCTGAGCCCAAGTCCTTGCTTGTTTGTGCCACAAATGCCCCATAATCAGCTCTCAGTCTTATGTCACTTTAGCTAGACTGGGCAGGTGTCCCCTGTGACCTTCCCTCTGACTGACTAGGGCTGGGAGAGACTGTACACTCACCCCAACATACAGCTCGGGGACAGAGTGCCATGTTGATTCTCACAGAGGGTTTCTATAAACTCAGTGTCTCAAGGGTGATTCTACCAGAGCCCTTCTTGGGGAAAATACATCCAAGAATGTAGGTAGCACTTCGCCGAGGCAGGGAGAGAATATTTTGAATGAGTGGGTGAACTTTCAGGGCTAGAAACTGAAGCCACCATTCCAATCAGTATACAAGATTTTCATCCAGGAGAAATCAGGAATAAAACAAGGGAAGTACACTGATACTTCAACCTACGAGCTCCCACAAAGCCTGGTGCTTCCAGAGCCCTGGAGACACGCCTACAGGGAGTTGGCAGATCCAGCCAGATGGGCCATACCTAAAAATAATTATCCAACTTCCAGATGTTTGTTGCTTAAACAGAGTGAGGCATGTCCAGGGATGGAATATTGTTTAGCAAAGAAAAGGAATCTAGTCATATTTCATGGGACAACATGCGTGACCATGGATATGAAGTGACCAGAATAAAGAGAATGAAAATGGGTCAATGGTTGCCAGTGGGGGTGGGGGATGGGAGCAAGTGCTAATTAGTTTGGGGTTGTTTCTGAGGTGATCAGAATGTTCTAGAGTTGGGGAGATGGCTTAGCAGTTAAAGGCGCTTGCTTTGAAAGCCTGCTGACCCAGGTTCAACTCTCCAGTACTTTTAAGGCCTGATGCTCAAAGTGGTGCATGTTTCTGGCATTTGTTTACAGAGACAAGAGGCCCTGGTGTGCTCATATTTCTTTCTCTTTCTCCTAATAAATAAAAAAAAAATTTGGAAGATTGTTTTAGAATTAGATTTAAATTGTAGATATTAGGTATTAACTCTGTGATTACATTTCTAATTCTAATTAGATTTGAAAATATAATGAAAACCACTGAATTGTATACTTTCCTCTTTTATTTTATTTATGAGAGGAAGGCCCGGGCACCCTGTGGCCTTTTCATAGTGTCAACCAACTCCAAACTCATGCGCCATTCTGTGCATCTGACTCTACGTGGGTTATTGGAGAACCCAACCTGTGTCCACAGGCTTTGCAAGCAAGTACCTGCACCTGCTGAGCTATCTCTCCAGCCTCTCTTACCTTCTTTTTCATTTGCCTCTATCCCCTGAGGTGACACACGGGAAACCACATGACAGATATAGTCTCTCCTTACTATCACCTCTCCTCCTAAGCCTGGGAAGCTGCTCATAGTGACTTCAAACTGAGAACCCTGGGTACTTACTTGTCTTTCAGACAGTATTCAGCATTTATTTACTCCGTGACAAACACTATGCAAAGAACCAATAGCCCAGTGGTGGGCATGAAGGCCAAAGTCAGGGGTGGGTAATGTGTAAGTTAACAAATGTCATGAGTAGTCTATCTCTGAACCTTCTACCGGCCCGTCCACACTGAGCACTCAAACCCACAGCCTTCACTCTTTCCAAAGCTGGACCATCAGACCATCTGATCTTGGACCATCAGAATGCCCCCCCATCCTTCTCACTCCTCAACTTCTTTTATCTGGTTTTCTCCAACACATGGACAATGCTACTTTGCTGCTCTTTGCAATTGGCGGGAGCCATGTGGCTGTGACCTTCAATCGCCTGTGTCAGGAGTTGTAACACAGACCTATGTTCACACGCTCAAGTCCCAAGACCGGAGCAGTCTGGATTTCTAGAGTGAGTCAGACAAAACAGCAACCATCTGTCTGAGTGAAAGCCTATTAATTGAAGAAGAAAAGACAAGACTTCTGATTGATTATATTTCATATCAAATTTTGCCTAAATTATACAATCAGTCACTCACATCATGGCCTGGCAGTAGAGGCATTTTCAAAGTCACTGCCTAAGACTCTGGACAGTCACAATGCACTCATTTGTCTTTAAGTACTACAGGGACATCTCATTGTTCAGGAGGCTTTGGGGAGCTGTCCCTCAGCCCAGAAACTTTTTTTTAATCAGAGATTTGGGTCTCTTGAACTCAACATTAGCTTTCCGTATGAAGGAAGGCATGCCCTTGGCATTAATTCAGGTACCAACAAGGCCAGGTAATCCTGGTTTTTTTTTAGGCTATGGTTCACACTGAGTCCGGTCCTTGGCTTGATTTAAGAAAAACTTAGGCCAGATTTTTAAAAAAGAGAGAAAAATCTGCCTTCCCTTGAGTAAACCTGGTGGCTCCGGTGGGTAAATAATGCACTCTTCAAAATCCTGTCCAAATAGGTCCTCATCCAGCCAGCTGCTTTGATAAGCTACCACCCTGCCTAATATCCACTTAGTAAAACTCTTTAAAGAATGGTATGGCTTGTCTACGGCTATACCACCCTGAACGCGCCCAATCTCATCTGATCTCGGAAGAATGGTATGGCTTAAAAATGATAGCCAGCCTATAAGATTAGGGTTTTCATTTTTTCTTGTTTTCTCTTTAATTTTGTTTCTTAAAAGACATGTATTCTTTTCACTTCAGTTAGGGGAAAAAAATCTTTCTTGAAATCCGATCCTGTCAGATAAATAACGGCAATAAAAGTAAATGGAAAGTGGGAACGAACATGGCTTCTTCCTGCAGCGAGCAGCACTTTCTAATTGGAAAATGCTAAAAGGGAGTTTTCCTTGGAGGCCTCCCATCTGACTTCAGACCAAACACAACAGCCATCTGCTTGTGAGAGCTGAGGTCTCTTTTTCCTTTGTTAAAGGGAAAGCTAGCCAGAATAGGAATAAAAGTGTGGAGGTCGAAAACTTGATGCTGGTAATCTTAGGTGTGGGTTTGCCATGTGCTGTGGTGTATACTTCAGAGTGTGAGAACCGAAGATCTTGGAAATCACCTATGCAACTTCCGGGGGCTACAGTCTCACAATTAGTGGTCCTGGGGAAGCCCAGCAACCTCTAGCGCATGTTTTCATTCCTTTTGTCCAATGTATGTATGTTTGTATGTATGTGTATAAAAATGTGTGTGTATGTACATACATATACACATATATATGCATTGTCGTAGCCAGTCACACATCGCTGGGATGAATCTCCAAACCAGGCACAATTTGGGGAGGAAAGAATTTATTGGAGTAACAGACCCAGGGGAAGTTAAGGAAAAAGGCTGCACTTTCACAAATCCAAGCAGAGACAGAGAACACACTACCAGCACCTCAAGCAAGCAAGCACATTATGACACCGTAATTTACAAAATACAGAACTGCCAGACTGGGGTTTTGGCTTTTCTTTTGCATATCTATCCCTAGTATTTTGCATCCAAATTAGAGAGGGTCAGTCCCCAGAAGGCTAGGCCAAAGTGACACTTCCTCCAGCCAGAAGCCTGGAGACAATTAACAATTTAATAAACATAATTATAATAAATTCTATTGGGGGACATTATTCAAACTACCACATGCATGCTTTTATATTATATATGTGGCTATATAGATGCTACTGTATATGTATATATGCATATAAGCTACTATATGTATGCAAAGCTTGGGTAATAGTCCAAGTGGAAGCCAATCATATCCCCATACTCAAAACTTCAAAGGCCGCTTGGTCAGCCACCATCCTGACCCTTCACAGCAAAAACTGATCTTTCCCGGTTTTTATTGGCATGAACTTGAATCTTCTGGAGCATACCATTTGAGCATACCACTTCTTTCGTTCAAGCCTGGTTATTGGAAGTCATCTCTTGCAGCATGCTCTGGTCTGGCCATTTGAGGTCCATTTCTGGCACAGATATATCCTTTCCATAGTTAAATTTGTTCCCTCCACGTTCATATTTGTTCTTCCCCCTTGAAAACTCCTCCCCCTAATCTAGGGGACTCCTGCTCTTCTAGAGTGTGACTCGGATCTCACAGCCTTTGTCATCTTGTGATGTCTTTCTTCGGTGAGTCAGATACCTTGATCTGACCAAGCAGTGGAGACCTGGTGTGCCCCTCCCCCACCTGGTTGCCTCAAAGGTCCACAGCACGAACACCCCGAGATCAGCTCCACAGGAAGAGAAGAGGAAAGCCAGGGTCCATCTAAAGTGTTTTACTTTTCCAGAGAGGCAGTGGGAGCACACGATGGTTAATTTTATGTGTCATCTTGACTATAATACAGCACCAAGATAGTTAGTCAAACATCATCTGTGTGATGCTGTGGAGAGATTTAAGCTTTGAGTAAAGAGGTGTATCCTCGGTGAGGTGGGCAGACCTTCACAGAAGAGAACTGACAGACGTCATCTAGAGAAAGATGAACCAGCAGATTTTGGACTTACTAGGCTCCAAGTCCCATGAACCAATTCCTCAAAGTAAGTCTCTTTTGGGGTTGAAGATATAGGTTAGTGGTAGAATACTTGCCTAGCACATGCTAGGCTCTGTGCAATAAATGAATAGATCGATGTACACACACACACACACACACACACACACACACACACACACACACACACTATTTTCCCTGCTACTTTAAAGAATCATGACTAGAACTGCACCTCTCTCCTGTCCCAGACCCATGAAGACCATGTTAACTGACAAATCATCTTTATCAACAGAGCTGCTGAATATCAGTAAGTGAGTCTTCCAGATCCTCACAGCTGACCAGCCAATGAGCACACTGGCACCTTCTTTTTTTTAAATATTTTATTTATTCATTTTCAAGCAGAGACAGAGAGAGACAGAGAGAGAACCAGAGCCACCACCTGTGGTTCTGGCTTATGTGGGTACTTGAGAATTGAACCCAGGGCCTTAGGCACTAGAGGCAAGTACCTCGACAGCTGAGCCATCTCTACAGCCCACTGGCACCTTCTTTCACCCCTTGCTTTAACGTCCTCAGGCAACATTTGGCAATGTCTGTAGAGCTTAGTGTTTCTCTCACAAATGGGAGAAAGGAAGTGTCATCGGTACCTCATAGACAGAGAGCTGGAATGGTACTAATGTGATACTCGATATTCAGAGCAAGGAGTTATGCAGCCCCTGAGAGTCAGGACTACTAAGGTAGGAAAGTACTTCACTATAGACATCATCGAAGGTCTAGAAGGTTCTGGAGTCATCCAGACTCAGCAATTTAAAGTCAAATGTCTCTTGAGTAGGAGGGATTTCTGTCTTATCACATTGAGGTTATGTGATTTGGGGTTACTTCTTAATAAGCAACTTACAAAATTATTTTAAAATTCTGATATAGTGTAGGAATGCTGTGTGTGAGAGCAATTTTTTTGAGCGATGATTTTTAATTTTATCTTCTCTTAATTTCTTTTTAAAACTGACTCTCCCTTTCCTTCCAAAGCCTAAAGAAAGGACACCTTCTTCTTCACATGCTAAAATCAGGACCTCAACCTAGTCAACGATGTCAGCAAATCCCCTTGGCCTGGGTGAGCATACTACAGAGTATAGTGGAGGGAATTCACACACGTCGGCTTCCAGTGCCTGCCATCAACCATGGCAAAACATCAGAAGAACAGAGTGAAATAGTCAGTATGGATTTTCTTATTCCTAGCAGTCCGAGAAATTTCAAAGGAAGATCCTCCCTGCTCAGGGCTCGCCATGCCTTTGGGAGCCCTCCCAGGAGAGCTCTGGAAAGATGGTGCATATTGAACACTTCCTGCCTGAAGCCCTGCCCCAGGGATTGCTGGAAGATGGCTTTCTGTCTCTCAGGGATATACTTAAGTGATCACCAGGCATTTTCATAAAAACTTTCATCTGCCTTCTTCTCTCAGGCACAGTGTAAGAACGGAGTAGTAGATACATCACTGAATTTTTAAAAACTAAATTTTAGGGGTTGGGGTATACCTCACTTGGTAGAACCCTTGCCCCTCACATGTGGCCCTGGATTTGATCTCCAGCATTGAAATAAAATCTTATCATCAGGCAAGTGGTAGGAATTTCACTTGTCTGTGGTAAAGAGCAAGCAATGTGTCTGGAAAAGAGGTGTAAGTCAGGGAAAAATTTAAGCTGATGTTTTATTAATTTGGAATTTCCTTGTCTTTTAGAGTATAATATTAATTCCAACAACCAGAGTAGAAAAGAAAGACGAGTTCTTTTTATAGCGAACAAAATTCATAAGAAAACTATGTGAATATTCTCTAGAGAAGCCAAAGACAGAAAGGAACTGAATCAAAGTCAATCAGCTTGCAAATTCATTAATGTTGCCACAGGACAACCGGAAATCAACATGGAAAATGGATACATTTAAGTTCTGACTTTTGATTTCTCAGTATGAAAGCAGGTATTTAATTGTCTCATCCATGAGCAGAAAAGAGCATGATTTCACTTTGATCTCCTCGGAACTTTAAAACATGAGCTGAATAAACAAATATTGAAGCAAATTATTTTTATCTCTTCCTTTTATAGCTTAGTGACTGGTCAATTATCTTCAATAGATTTTTGTTTCTAAAAGCCGCGCATGAGAAAGGCAGTCAACAGATGAAAAGGATGTGGCATTTTGGCTTCAATGTCAAGATAGCCGGGGTGATATTCAATGGCGTTAAGTCGTTGATGGCCTGGATGGGTTCCTGAAGCATGGAACATTCTAGGCTCTCAGCTCTCAATCACACCTGATGGCACAGTTGACCATAGAGAAATAAAATGGAAAGCCTTATCTTTTTCCCTATGTCCTAGGAAAGTCCTAAAGCTATACAAAAGTTCCAACTAAACAAATTATGATCACTGTTGGTAAAGCAAAAACATATGCAGGGCAGTGAGATGAAGTGGGGGGAAATAGAACAAGGGGGAAATTTTTTTTTGTGTATTATCCATGAACTTGGACCAAGAAGCAGAAAAATCAAGATATAGTAGAAAAACGATCTTAGCAGATGTTGTGGTTTGAATGGAAAATGTCCCCCATAGACTCATGGGCTTGAATACTTTATCCCCATTTCCTGGCACTAATGGGGAAGGTTGTAGAAACTTTAGAAGGTGGAGTGTGTCATTGGAGACAACCCTTGTGTTATAGCCAAGCCCCATGGGCTGTTTCTCCTTCCTCCATGCTGATGTGACAAAGTGACACAAGCTTCGAGCTCAGGCCTTCCCTACCACGACAGACAAGTTACCTCTAAACTATGAGCCAAAAATAGACCCTTTCTGTCTCTAGCCTGCTGATGGTCAGCTATTTACACCTGTCGTGAGAAAAGACAAGGTCATGATTTGGGGTTCCAGCAGCTGCAGTTGACGGGTGCACCAGGCTGTGTCCCTAGCTGACCAGTGATACCAGATCGGACACAGTTCAGCTTTCACCATGGATCTAATGTTGTTGGCACAAAGTTGTAAGATTATTCAAAGAAAGATTATAATGCAGATTTAACAGAGACTCACTGAGGTGGATTTCTTTTAGGGGAAGGGTTTTGTGGTGAGTTTTTATGCCATGGAAGAACACAGTCGGGCCCTGAATCCAGAGAGACAGAGGCTTGGGCTCCAAGGAACAAAGTGAGCTGTCCTTTCTGACATGTCTTCAGGGGTGGGGTGGGAATCATAGCTTCATGCCAAGTGACCCTCCTCAATGAGGTGCTGGAGAGGAGTTGGAAGAGTCAGGAAGACACTATAGAGCACCTAAGGCCCTTATTCAGGTAGCCACTGGGGTTGTTTCCCATTCTCAGTGGCAGCCAGGGGACAGTTAAGTTTGGGAGACTGTTCCAGCCACTGCTAGAGATGAGTGTGGCCCCATCCCTTTGAAGTGGCCACAGCTGGTCTCTTGAAAGAAGCCCTTACTGACAGGCAGGGAAGCCATGTGAAGAGCCGGGAGACCTTACGACTACTTTTGTAATAAAATTAATTATGTGCTAATTTCTTAGCTTAACCACAGAGACTTCCTGTCACCCATGCCAGCTGAAGGCATCATTTCGTAGCTTTCATGATGTCATGAGAACACCAGCAGATGCGAGTAGAAAGGCGGGAGGTGCCATGGCTGAGAAGCAAGCTTCATTCACACTCTCTGGAGAGACTGCGAGTGGAGGAAGAAGGTTTCCATCACGATAATTCACAAATTCTTCTGCAAACAAAATGCACACTTGGCCATAGTTTTGATGGTTTCACTTCATTCTCTCACCCGTATTCCTCATGTGGCTAAAAGCATGTCACAATTCCAATAAACTCTGCCCTTCTCCGTTCCGTTAAAGGGAACCTAGGCCATTTCAAACGCCGTCTTTAACCCTCATTTTATGATGCTTCTCACAAAGGATTGGAGTAGATGTTTTTCTGAAATATTGTTCACCAGAGGAAGCTTAATAGAAGTTCATTTTCTCCATCCTTACTTTTGTTCAAAAGCTTTAATTTGGAAAGTGTGTTTACCATGGTTGATTTGTATCCTAGGGGGGTCTAGCTCATGAACTTGATGAATCAAGTCAGCAAGAAAAGGAAAAGCAACTTTGGTTTCCTGAAAATATAAACCTATCACTCCATGTGACAGGTTTCCCTAAAGGGTGTGTCCATGCCCTTATCTGTCACCATATTTGGAAATAATCTCCTTGGATATGTAAGTAAGATAAGGATGTCAGGGTAGAATCATGTTGGATTGGGATGGAAGCTAAAACAAATGACAGGAGTTTTTCAAAGAGAAAGGAGAGGGAGATTTGAGATGGGATCGCAGACAAAAGCCACATGGAGACCAGGCAGGGATGGAGCCAGCCAGCCTCGAGCCAGGATTGCCACCAGGAACCAGAAGCTGGGAGAGAGGCATAGGAAAGGTGCTTCCAGGCTCTTTGGAACGTTGCTAACCTAGCCTTGCAAACACATTAATTTTTATATTTCTGGCCTCAATATTGGTGAGAGAATAAATCTTATTTGAAGACACCAGATTATGGTGTCATGATAGGAAGTCAATATTTTTGGATAGTGTCTTTAGCATTAGACAGGAGATGTATAAGAGTCATTTGGTACCCACAGAACAGTTGGGGATGTGTGGTGACAGATGCCTGTAATTCAAGCACTTAGGTGGCTGAGATAGGAGGATCACCACGAGTTCAAGGTCAACCTGGGCTACACAGTGAGACCATATTGAGAAAACAAAACAAACCAGACCAATTACATTGCTGGAGAAATCACTCAAACATCACTGTAACAACTAAACCATCCTTCCAGTCTCGATGACAAAATTCCAAGGGGCAATTCCCAACGAGAGGCACCATACAGTGGCCATTGTCATCATTTTATCTCATAGAAAGCCCATAGGAAGCTGCCGCTGTGATCAGGCCACACTCCCCACTGCTCTTAGGAACCAGATTGTTCTC
Organism: Zapus hudsonius; assembly: GCA_004024765.1. Taxonomy (NCBI): domain Eukaryota; kingdom Metazoa; phylum Chordata; class Mammalia; order Rodentia; family Dipodidae; genus Zapus; species Zapus hudsonius. Next base: position 14,238 of record PVHP010026523.1, on the reverse strand, counting down.
AGTGTGTTGCAACATCCAATCATTGCACAGGTGACCGGTTGGCTGACCACCAGTGCATCTCAGAAGATCTATGAGAACTTCTAGCCCAAACCTAATCGTTTGGTTTAAGCTTTACTCTCAGAGTGGCCTGTCTCCTTGAGAAGAGCTAGTTAATTTGGAGTGGAGCAGAGGAGATGGCCAGAAGTGAGACTTAGAAACAGAGCCCAGAGTGCAACCCATGCACTGTGTTGTAGTCAGGCTGGGATAAATCTCCAAACCAGGCACAATTTGGGGGAGGAAAATATTTATCGAACAGATCCAGGGGAAGTTAATGAAAGGCTGGCTCCCTTTTCCAGAAGCAAGCAGAGAGAGACAGCACCTCCAAAAGCAAGCAAGCAAGCACACTGTAACCCTGTAATTCACAAAATACAGAACTCCAGACCGGTTTGGCTTTTCTTTTGCATATCTATCCCTAGTATTTTGCATCCAAATTAGAAAGGGCTAGTCCCCAGGAGGCTAGGCCAAAGTGACACTTCCTCCAGCCAGAAGCATGGAGACAATTAACAATTTAATAAACACAATTATAATAAATTCTATTGGGGGACATTATTCAAACTACCATGCACTGTCTGCATGATGGTCCTCCCATGGACAGCTGAGAGGATTCAGGGAAGACGGTGATCAGAGACCTGATCACATATATGTGGCCACAAGGAGCAGGACTGGCTGCTATCCAACCCAATTGGGGAATAAGAGGGCAACACACAAGGATCTCTGGGAAGTGGCAAGACCAAGGTCTTAGCAACAAGAAGGAAAGGAGAGAAAAAGTATGAAGGGCAAGAAACAGTAAGGCCTGAGTTGCCAACACGAAGACCTGATGAGAGAATGGAGAGAATAGAGGAGAAGTTAGGCTGCCTTACCAAGTCAGATTTCTAGATAATTTAAATTGGACTTGATCTAAATTTCTTTGATGCCTGTTGGGAGATTTGCTAAATGTTTGGGGTGTGTTTGAAGAGCATGATGGTGAGATAACAGCCCAGACAGTGATGGGGATTAAGCAATTCTGGAATTTGAAGGCTCTGGCCATCAAATACCTTAAGCTATTAGCTAAAAAGGAGCCCATTTGGGAAGTTTTATCTTTCATTCTGCTCATTGCCACCACCCCAAATAATTTTTTTCTAATCATTTAAAGAAATCTCAGTGTTCTTTCTAAGTCAAAAGTTAAAAAAAAAATCAACACTAGTCATGCGGAAGCTTTCGACAGCTCAAAGGCTAAAGAGGCTTCCCTGCCTTTCCTTCCAGGTTATCTTCTTGCACCTCCCATTGGCCAGAGCCACAGCATGGGTGCCTCAGCACTGTGGACTGGGGCTTGGGCTGAGAGGACAGAGTGAGGACACTGCATCCACCACTCAAGGTGAAGTGGGGATAGAACAGTGCTCATGTCCTAAGGGTCAGCCTCTTCCCTGAAAAGATTTTACAAGGAGGAAAAGCACAGAAGGGACACCATGATGGGGCTTCCACGAGGCCACCAGTGGTGCAGCTATTTTAGGGTCCCCTAAATTAGGGTCCTCACTCATGCTCTGTAAGTAAGCTCAGTGAACTCATTGGTTCATAGATTCTTTCAACAAGGAAAACAAAGCTTGAGTTTCAAAAGCTGATATTAAGGAAATATACAGGCTATTTGAGTAACGTCGGCTTATACAAACTCATCATGGCACAGACTCCCTACCTATCATGAAGAGTTGATTTTCTCACCTTGATCTGGGTAGAGGAGCGACTTCTCTAAAGAGGAATTGGAAATGTACACCTACTTTCAGTAGATCGTGGTAGATCAGAGAATTCTCTCCACAGCTGTGGATTGCTTTAAGACACTGTCTTCCAGAACTGATGTGGCCATGGCATCGATGACCTCACCTGCACAAAACTGAGTCCATCGACATGGGTCCGACATCATGGGTGTCGGAGGGGAGCAGAGGTAAAGACATCAAAGCAGAGGAGGGAGTGGTGGAAAAGACAAAGACAGGAGACGAAAGAAAGTAATGGGAGGGGATAATGATCAAAATTCATTATATAATGATAATATATAATATTTATTTACTGACTATATATTATTTCACATTATTTACTGACAATATATAATATTCATTATATTATTATTAAAAAGTAAAAACCTAATTCTGATAGTACTACAGGTGGGAACACTGAGAAGCAAAGAGAATGTGTTTTAACAGACATGGTTGGAGGCCAGGTAAGTGTTGATTCTGGCTGGAGGAGAGAGCGGCCAATCATGGCATCACCTGGCAATTTCAATATACCGGGCTGATCCTTTGTGTCATTTCTTGCACTTTAGGGAAGAACAAAATCGCTCTACTGTTCTCTGGCCGACTGGTGTCTTTTCCTCTTGGGAAGCATTCAAGGAACATTTAAATAAATCATTCAAATGAACAAAGTCAAGAACACCAAGAAACAAGAGGAAGACACCTCACTGAAATGATGAGTAAAGCTGGAGAACTTTCATGGAGGTGCTCTACGACTCAAGGAAAGAGTCATAGAGCATTGTGTACAAGGAGCGGTGCATACCCGGAATCCCAGCACTCAGGACGCTGAGTTGGGAGCATGATGAGTTCATGAACAGCACGGACTATATAGAAAGACCCAAGAAATCACCAGAGATTGCTCAGTGGATTAAGTACTTGCCACACATGTGTAAGTACTGAGTTCCAACTCCCTAAATACTGCAGGATCCAGACACTAGCACAGGCATCTCTAATCCCAGCATGCCTAGAGGAAGAAGGGGGTAGGAGACAAGAGTCACCCAGAAGCTCATGGGCCAGCTATATCCTGGCAGACACAGCAGTGTATAGCGTGAGGAATGAGAGACCCTGCCTCGATCAAGGTGGAAGGCAAGAACCAACATCCAAAGTTGTCCTCAGACTTCCTCACACACACACGCACTCACACCCACATGAATATGCATACACATGCACACACACACATGCACACATACACAATCAATCAATAACAAACATTAGAGCAGTACAGTCTAAAGCTTAGATTGTCATGCTTCTTAGATTTACCTGGAGAAACATAATACAATAATCTAAGAAGAAAGAAAAGAAAGCATTTTTGAAGGAAGAAACCATACACACACTGACCCACGGACCCCCTGACACCCCCTCCAGAGCACCAGGGTTATAGATATAATCCTGACATTTACATGGGTGCTGGGGATCTGACCAGTAGTCCTCACACTAGCCAGGACAGTAATCACACACACACACACAAACACACACACACACACACACACACACACACACACGAACCCCCACATAACACATATACACATATGAACACACACCATATACAGATGCCAAAACAAAATCAAGCCTGTGTACCAGGGCAGCTTGGGGCTGAGGCACCGGTTATCTGCAGGATCTGACCCACTGGGCACAACAGGAGAGTTCTCAGAGAGGGCACTTGCTGAAAATGAGGTCTGCAATTTGTCATGAGGCAGGAGACCTCACCAGAAGATTCCAAACCATAAAAATTGCCTTACCCTCAGCCATGCCAGTGGGCAGTTGCCTCTGGTTGCAAGAACCTAGATTTCTGCTAAATGTAGCTACTAAATCCCCAGTGCTGTGTTGTGTGGCTGCAGGGAATTGAATAACTGGTTATTTGCCATTTTTCCATCACACAAAGTCCATGGTGAAAACTCTGGTGGTAAGGAAGGAGGTAAGAAAGGCGAAGCCTTCCAAAGACCAAACCTGGACTGATGGGTCAGGTTGGGGCCAGGAGAGGAATCTTAATACAAGATTGTCTTTCAGTATCCTGAAGGATAAGATGGAGGATTCCTCACAAGTCTGGTCCAGCGGAGCTCAGAGAGGAAGCCAGCAGCTTCAAGGAAAATAAGAAGCAGAGACTCAAATAAGAGCAAAGTCAATGCAAAACTGCCTGGGGCTCTTCTGATGGTCTTCATGCTCACTGGAAATCCTACTGGTTTCTCTGAAAGATAAGCCTGTTGTATCTAAGGGTTTTGGTTTTGTTTTTTGTGTGTATTTGTGTATGTGTATGTGTGTGGTGTGTGATATGAGCATGCATGTCTATTTGCACGTGGGCACACGTGTGTGTAGGAGTATGTGCATGTTTGTGTGTGTGTGTGTGTGTATGTGTGTGTGTGTGTGTGTGTGTGTGTGTGTGTGTGTGTGTGTGTGTGTGTGATCACACTCCAGGGCATGGTCTCTCACAGAAACCAGAGCTTACTGGTTCAGCTAATCAGCTTGGCCCAAGGACCTCCTGAAACTCCCTCCAGAGTACCAGGGTTATAGGTGTAGTCCTGGCATTTACATGGGTGCTGGGATCTGACCAGTCCTCACACTTGCCAGGACAGTACTTTCTGTGATGAGCCCTCTCCCTGTAACCACATTTTAAAGTGAGAGGAAGAAGGGGAGCTGCATGGAGTCCATCCACCCAGGTTCCAATCTGGCTTCTTTCCAGTCACTCAGCTGTCTAGTCCTGGCTCAGGGCTCATCCTCCCTGTAAGATCTGTGAACTGCACCACCCTTCTGGCTGCACACTGTATACCCGTGAAGAACACTGGTGCTCTGATGAGCTCCGAAGAGCCACTCTCTGGGGTTAATCACACTTCATGCAGGCTCTTCATATCCCTCTTTGCTCTGTAGTTACTGCCCAATCAGCACTATAAAATATTTAAACCTTAAAAAATAATTCCCTGAATGTGTCTTTTTTTAGCCCCAGTTGGAACAAAAGCACACACAGACACCAGTAGTTAATTGCTTGCAAATGGAGACACAGTGATGAGACATGGAACACACAACAAACCAGGATTTTAATACAGTGCTATTCACCCAAAGGAGCTAAATCTGAATTCTGGCTCCCCGTTTGCAGTTTGGCTCATTCAAGAATCTTCTGTAGTCACCCATGTAAACGATAACCTTAAAAAAAAAAAGAGGAACATGAAATTATCAACAAGGGACGACAGGAAGTCAGGGTACAATTTCATAAATTATGTTTCGTGTGAGGTATCCAACTGTTTGTCGTTAACAAAATTCTTTGGAAGAGGAATTGTTGCGAGACAGTTTGTCCCAAGGCTTAAGAAGCATGTCATTGCTGATTCAGAGCCACAGTTCCCTGGGACGGGAGCCCCACAAAGAGCTGTTTTCCACTCAATCAAGTCCAAAAATCTTAGAATCATCTCTGACTTCTTTCTTTAAGTCACTGCAATTGGCTTAGCTCTCCTTTCAGAAGAGAATCAGAGCCCGAGACCTTTCAACACGTCCTGTCACTGCATCCTCTGAGCCGACAGGGCCTCTCCTGAAAACCCAGCATTCCTGTCTTAGTCTGTTTTCTGTATTTATAATGAATACCACAGGCTGGGAAACTGACATGGTTGAAGCTGACTTAGGATAGTCATGAGCTCTGCACCAGCTTTGAATGAGGAACTTCTCAGTTTCTCAGTAGCCTGATGGAGGCCTCATATGATAACGCAGAAGAGCAAGTCAGAGAGAGCACATCTCTCTAAGAAAGTCACTCATGGGGCTGGAGAGATGGCTTGGTGGACAAAGTACTTGTCATGTAAGCATGGGGACTGAGTTCGCATCCCCAGAACCCAGGGCAAAAATCTGATATGACAGAGAACACCTATAATATAGCGTGAGGAATGAGGACAGGAGGGTCCCCAGGGCTGGCCAAAGAAGTGAGCTCTCAAAAGTAAAGTGGTCAGTGACAGACAATGGCATCTTGTGTTAATATCTTGCCTCTGTACATGTACACACATGAACCCATACGTATGAACATGTGTATACAGGTGTATACACACACATGCAAAAAGGGAAGCCATTCCCATGATAGCCACATTAGTGCTTCTTTTTGATGGGAAAACACACATTAACCTACCAGCTTGTTCATGAAGGCAGAGGGAGCTATTCTAACACATGAACATTTAGGGGACAAACGTGAATCATCAGGAGTCCCTGAGCTAATCTCTTGGCTCCAACTGTGTTCCCCCTGGTCTATTGGCAACAAATCCGTGCATTGATCACTTGAGTTGGCTCACGTGACTCTTCTCTCAAACCCATTAGTCGCTCCCATGTCCCACAGAAGAAGAACCCAAGTTGGTCAAGGTCTCGCCTTTTCTCCACAGCATCCTCTATGGATCCTCTCTCCCCTTGCACTGGGTGCCAGACACAGTAGACTCAGATTAACTGCCTTCTTGATACGCCTCCAGCACAGGAGTTTCCCTCCGCCTGAATGATCTGCTCTCAGAAACCCTCTTATTTTTTTAACCATTTTTTTCCTGACAATGTTCATACATGTGCATAGTGTATGTTGATCAGAACCCTCTCCCATTACTTTTTCTCTCTCTTCCTCCTCCTCACGCAGAACCTATTTTTAAAAAATATTTTATTTATTCATTTTCAAGGAGAGAGAGAGAGAGAGAGAGAGAGAGAGAGAGAGAGAGAGAGAGAGAGAGAGAACACCAGGGCCACCACCTTGTGGGTCTGGCATATGTGGGTACTGGGAAATTGAACCCGGGATCGTAGGCACTGGAGGCAAGTGCCTTAACCGCTGAGCCATCTCTCCAGACCAGAACCTGGTTTTTTTTTATCTTATTAATCCCTTTTCTATTTTGATGTCTTTTTTCCCTCCATCATACATAATGGAATATTTGATGAAAACAATACAGTACAGGTCTTATGCGGGTAATGACAGCCTCTGTGAGGTCCTGAAGAAAATGGACTCTTCGTGTCCTGAAGACAGCATTACAAACCACTCCTCCCCATCCTCTGGCTCTTATATTCTGTGGTGGTTTGACTCAGGTGTCCTTCATAAACTTATATGTTACCAATGCTTGGTCCCCAGCTGATGGCAATTTAGGAAATTAGAACCTTGTTGGAGATGTGTTGTCGGGCAGGCTTATGGGTATTATAACCAGCTTTCCCTTGCCAGTGTTTGGCATACTCTCCTGTTGCTGTTGTCCACTTGATGTTGACCAGGAGGTGATGTCCAGCCTCTGTTCATGCCATCGTTTTCCCTGCCATCATGGAGTTTCCCCTTAAGTCTATAAGCCAAAATAAATCTTTTCCTTCTACAAGCTGCTTGGTCAGGTGCTTTGTGCCAGCAATGGGAGGCTGACTATAACACATTCTTTATATTTCTGTCTTCTGTAGTGTGTTCCCTGAACCCTGGAGGGAATGATATAGATGTCTCATTTAGTGCGGAACACTTCGCTGTTACTTATTCTCAGGACTTTGACAAGTTTTAAATGTTCCCAGTAGTCACTACCATCTTCAGAAAGAAGCTTCTCTGACCAAAGGCAAAGGCATTACTAATCTATGGGAATAAACATAAAAATTTAGAGGGCAACTTGGCACGACATATCCATTTAGCCAAACAAAATAGTAGTTCTCCCCTTAGGGCCTATGATGGTCCCAGCCACAGGCTTTTGACTAGGTTTTCACTACTAGGTATGAATTCTCTTCTGCAGAGTGCACCTAAAATCCAATCCGAGAGCAATTGGTTACCCCTATGGCAATCATGCCACTATTGCACCAGTGGGCATATCTTCCTAGTTGTTAGACATGTTCCTATACTTACTCAAATTTCATCTTTGTGAGACCTGGCCTTTCCAAGTAAGCCGTACCTTGGCTACCAACCCCTAAGAATCCTAACCCTTTTTGCCAAGATCTGTATTCTTTTTTAGTACTTAAAAACATTAAAAAATAGATTTATTGACAATGAAGTTCTTAGAATGTAGGCTTGATGCAGATAGGGGTTTGATTTTGATTTTTTGTACAGAGAAAATAATAGCATTTGAATGAAATTTTATCTCATACCATGTGAATTTTAAAAAAATTGAACAATAAATTTTAATCGAATGGTAAACTGACTTTTTTCATTTTTTATCACTCTTCTTCGAAATTGTCTAGCAATGATATGGGAATGTACTCAGTCAATGTAATTGTATGCTAGCCAATCTCTGGAATATATTTGCACTGATTACATCAAAGTAGCACCCCTACTCCCTCCCAAGTATTTGTAATATAGTAGCCTCCCTACCACCAAATAAACACAAAGATTCCTTTACCTCCTCCCTATAAGCTTTAATTTACACATAAAATATTGTGGCTGAATCTTAGATGCTACCATAATTTATGGCTACCTCATCAAATCGTTCCTATTCTAGAAGAAGCAGATGGCATATTCATATCAGAATGTTGTGAGAATGATATCAGATAGACAGGGTGTGTTTCCTCAATGTAGAAACACGATTTGCTCCAAGTAAACCTGGAGAATGGAGATTATAGGCTGGCTTCATTCTCTACCCTGTTACTGCTTGGGTGCTCATTAGCTGAACATAGCTGGGGACTAGACAGAAAAAGGGTCCATACACACAGTCCTGAGAGGTCATCTTCCTAGTCAAGGAACAACACGGGCAGGATGGAAAGGCAGTCTGCAAGGACAAGAGGAGGAAGGGACCCCCAAAGAGCCTTGACCCATATAAAGGGGTTCATCATGGAAGCTACGCCTATGGGTTTCAGAATCCGAAAGAGGTTGCACAGCACAACACAGGTTACAGTCATAAGTGTTGCTCATTATAGACAGCTTGAGGAGATGGCTCAGAGGGGAAAAGTAAAAGTGATCTTGATCCCCAGGACCCACCTAGAAAGTCAGGCATAGTGCACACACCTGTTACCACAGTGCTGAGGGGACAGAGACAGGAGGGTCACTGAGGCCCCTGAACAGCCACCACTGATGATAAACAGACAGCTCCATGAAAGTTATTTCAGGCAAATAAGGCAAGGTTGAAGATCAATAGAGGACACGAGATGGCATTCCCTGGCCTTTGTATGTGCACCTATGTTGTACAGATACATGCATCTACATACTACATACACCATGCATATAACACACACACATACACACACACACACACACACACACACACACACACACACACGATCCTAAAACTAACATTTTATGATGCTAAAAAACAAGCAAGCAAGAATCCTGATTTCTTAGGCTGGAGAGATGGCTCAGCGGTTAAGGCACTTGCCTCCAGTGCCTAAGGCCCCGGGGTTCAATTCCCCAGGACCCACATAAGCCAGACCCACAAGGTGGTGGCCCTGATGTGCGCTCTCTCTCTCTCTCTCTCTCTCTCTCTCTCTCTCTCTCTCTATCTATCTCTCTCTGTATCCCTCTGCTCAAAAATGAATAAATAAAATAAAATAAAAGAATCCTGATTTCTTTAGTCTATATTTTAGTTTTCAATGCTGGTTGCAAACCATTACATTAATTTAAACAATTCTAACCTGTGGTTGATGCCAATCTCTTTATTTAAAAGGAAAAATCTCTTGGAACTTAGGAACCTAAGGAGTAGAGGCTTGTCAAAAATGTATGAAACAGGGGCTTGTTTCAAATGGAAGTGGGCATTCATATCTGTTGGAAAAAAAGAGAAAGCTTCATTTCATATATCTGTCCAAGGATTCTCTACTTAACTACCAGCAAACCAAACAATCCTTATTGTGCTGGAAACAAAAATGGCATCAGAGTGTGGGAATTGGAGGTCCTGACCTTTCACACAGGAAGTGCTTCTTGGAATCTAGACCTGACTTTCTCAGGAAGTGAGGCAGGAGTGCACACAATCCTCCACCTCCAGGTAAAGACTGGTTGGTGTCTGTGATGAAGGACACTGGCTAGACACAGGAAGGTGGATGTCATGGTTTGATCCCCCAAAAGAATATGTTCTGAATGCTCGATACCCAGCTGATGGCAGTTTTGGAATTGGAACCTTGTTGGAGCTGTGTTGTGGGGGGTGGGCTTAAGGGTGTTCTAGCCAGCGTCCCCTTGCTGGCATTTAGCACACTCTCCTATTGCTGTTGTCCACCTGATGCATGACAGGAGGTGATGCCAGCCTCTGCTCATGCCATCATTTTCCCTGTCGTGATGGAGCTTCCCCTCGAGTCTAGAAGCCAAAATAAATTCATTCCTCCTCAAGCAGCCTTTGGTTGGGTTCTTTTCTGCACAGTCACAAGCAGCAGTGCAGAGGGCAGCGAGACAGCAAAGGTCCCAGTCCAACATGTATGTTATCTTTCACTGACAGTTACTGGGGAGACACACTGATCAGAACTGTTTCTTCCAAGCTCTGGTGACTTTGAAAGGTAGCAGAGCACACCCATTTTCCCGTTGGCAGGGGCTAGGGTATGTAGCTCACCTCATGTCAAGACTAATAGTCCTAATGATTTTGAAAGGAACCTAAATGATTCCTTTATGCCTGGCTGGGATTGGCCAGGGTTCCATTTACAACCCACAACATGCACACACATTCCATAGAAAAATAAACACAGGCTCAACCATGTTGGTGCTGTGCCACTTAAAATGACCATTTTCTTAAGTACTCATTTTTAAAGGAACTTTGCTATTTCAACCTCTGCTTTGAAAGCAGGCTTTTTATTTATTTATTTATTTTTTAAAATCTCTGGTGCCGTGTTTTCATTGCAGGTATAAAAATATAACACTGAAAATAAAACATTGACTCTCTCAATGAGTTGAGAGCTGATGGATGTTTGAGAAAGAAAATGAAGCCAGGACAAAATGTACCAGTAGCAAACACCCTCCGATGTACTGGGGCTCCGTCTGAGTTTCCACCTCTGCATGCTCTTGTAGTTAACTTCACATTGCTGTGAGGAAAGAACCCAACCAAAAGACAGTTTGGGGAGGAAAGGGTTTATTTTGGCTTACAGACTTGAGGGGAGACTCCATCACGGCAGGGAAGACAATGGCATGAGCAGAGGGTGAACATCATTTCTGCCACAGCACTGCAAACAGCGGCAGGAAGGTGTGCCAAAACCTGGTAACCAAAACCTGGGCTATAACCCCCATAAGCCCGCCCCCAACAACACACCTCCAACAGGTTCCAATTCCAAAACTGCCACCAGCTGGGGATGGAGGATTCAGAACACATAGGTTTGTGGGGGACACCTGGATCAAACCACTACAACATGCCTTCTTGGCCTTCCATCAGACACACTTGTTCAAACTGGACTGTGGTCCCTTCAAGTGCCCCAGCCAAACCCCTGGACAGCTTTAATTGAAGAGTTCCATCTAGGCAAAAATCTCAGTAACCTCTATAGGTGACATTATTATTTTTGTTGCTCTGTGAACCCTGACATGATAACTTCTTCCAACACACACACAGGTGTTTTGGAGTTCTGCATGTCAGACTCAGTGTGTGTACACACACCAGTTATTTTGGAATTCTCTTGACTGTCAGACCGTGTGTGTCCATGTGTGTGCGAGTGTGTGTGTGTGTGTGTGTGTGTGTGTGTGTGTGTGTGTGTGTGTGTGTCCAGGTGTCTTCATTTAGAGTGTGTCTTGAGAAAGCACAGAGCATAAAATACAGTAGGTCCTTTAAGGAACTGATAGTTCAGACTTTGAAGTGAGACACGAGAGAGGAAAAGTCAAATCACAACCCAAGGCCCTTCTAATTCCGTGGAGGTCAGTGGGTCATCATCACACAGAGCCGTCTCATGTCCCCTCACCTCCAGAACCGCTCTTCCACCTTAGCTATTATTTATCACGGTTCAATCAGCAGGTTACGCCTTTACAACTTTGCTTCAGGACCACCAAAGAAATGGCTCAGCTGCCCACAGCTGCTGCCTGTGCAAGTCCTGGCCCCTCTCAGAGACCAAGCACCCAAGGTACACATACCCTATTTGCACTTGACCACTCCTTGGTACCCAGGGGTATTTAGGAAGCAATTCCAGATTTTTCCCATAAGGATTTTTTTTTGTGTGGAAAATGTTACATTTACTCTTTCTAAAGGGAAATACATTTAAATTTTACAATAGCCATATACGAAATTGTGGTGATAGAGTGAAAATGTTACTACAGGGCTGCAAAGGGCTATCAGTAAAGTGCTTGCCACATATGCCCGAGGACCCGAGTTGAGATCCCCAGCACCCACATAAAATCTGGGTTCAGGGGCCCAAGCCTATAATCCCAGCACTGGGAAATGAAGACAGCAGGTCCCTGGGCTTGGAGCTAGCTAGTCTCGCTTACTCAGCGAGCTCCTGGTTCAGTGAGCGATAGCTCTCAAAAACCAAAAATCTGGTGGGAGTGATTGAGAAAGAAGCCTGATGTTGACCTCCTGCCTCCACACACACCTTGGAACATGTGCTCACATACACATGTGTATTCATACACACATGCACGCACACCACACATCTGCAGTGTCCCTTTATCTATTGTTAGCACATCACAGTACTACACAGACTTACAAAATGAATGAACTGTAATATCGATGCCATATGTTATTAACTAAAATCCATGCTTTATTAATATCTCCACAATGTCTGCCCTTTTCTGTTTCTAGAGATCCAGGAAGCTCCCACTTTACCCATTCACCACGTTTCCTTAGGCTGCTATTCGTCATGACGGTGTCTTAGACTGTCTTTGCTTTTGATAGCTTTGACAGTTTGGGGCAGTATTATTGGTCAGGAATTACATAGACTGTCCCACTATTTGAGGTTGCAGTCTGATGTTTTTCTCATAGCTAGACTGGGTATCCTATTTATTTGGGGAGACATAATTAAGAACATTTCTGTATCTATATAGGCGAACATGCCATTTTGAAAGACAGGTATGGTCTTAGCATTTAAAATCAATGAGACTTTCCAGATACAAGTTAATTGTGCTGGACTTACCCATACAAAGAGTGCTCACAAAAAACTACCTGTTCCTCAGGTCCATATGGAAAATAGAACTCAGTTACCCTAGGAACACCTAAAATGTTTCCTATTTGGATATACCAAATAAGCAGCTCTAATATTTATGCATCTTACTCAATACAGGTTAGTGATCTACTTTAACTATCAACCTAAACATCAGATCACTGTACAACATTAAAATATATTTCTCATTTACACCATAGATAAACTCAGGGCTTCTGGGTGAGGCCAGTCTCCTTCCAGTGGTTCCTGGTATACGGGCTTTTTCCTCCAGAATCTGTTGTTCTCTGGGGCTTCCCAGCCCTCATGTATATTCATTAATGGACAGTGTGGATAATTAGCTGGGAGATTTTCAGGGACCAAAAACAGAAGTGGCATGAATGGCCTCTGCCCACATTTGCTCAGCCAGAACTCAAGTCACCTGACTCCACCCAACTGCAAGGAAGCCTGGGAAATATGCTGTAGCTCTGGTAGCATTCTGCCCATCTCTGAACTTAGGTCATACCGAATCTGGTAGGTCGTAGGGGATCAAATGATCTGGAAGATAAGAGCTGTTATTTTCTTACAAATTCTCTTGCTATTCTTTGCAGATATTGTCTGAGCTAGAGTCCTCTGCATGGGGACTTCCACTATAACCCTGTGGAAGTTCCTTACATGCTGAAGTCTGCCTTTAAAGTAACACAGAGTTGGAAACCAGAGAGAATTGTCACAGCAATTATTAAAACAGATGACTAGAACAAATAGCTTATGACCCACTTTTCTGGAAAGAGAGACCAACCCGAGACTCATAAAAGAAAGCCACAATCGAAAGCATGTCTCATTCCAAAGTTAACTTCCAGGAGCTACATTTTTAGAGAGCAATATCTTGGGTCTTTCTTTCCCATGGAGGATGACTCTCAGGGTCATTTTGTTCATGACCTTCTTCAATCTGAGCTGTAGGATGTCTGGAAGCTAATTGTCTAGTAGTCTAGACAGTGATGATATTATGACCAAGTTATGTACAGATAATCACCGTGTCACTGTTTCCAAGACTGCCTACACATGTTGCTTCACTGGATGCACTTGGCATGCTCGATTATTCTCTTGATCTTTATTTTCACCATTTAAATAGAGAATGCTTACTTAATCAAACTGTCCAGTGAGCTGAAGGTATTTTGTAATTGAAATGAAATATGAGAGTTTTGAAGCTAAGAGAAAAGATACTGTTAATGCGCCTCATATTCTGAGCCAAAGAACCCTTTGCTTCTGATTTAATTGCTATTTCTGCATGCATCAGGTATAGACCTGGCCAAGGTCACTTCCGTTTGTCTATAAATCACTTCCACCCTGATAGGCTGGCTTGCCCAAAGCTATTCTTTTAAAGCTAACCTGGGAACCTCTGGAAATTTCTTGGAGGTGCACATACTTAGACTAGCTCCTCTAGTTTTGTGTGCCTATATGGTCAGCTTGGTCCCAAGGACATTTTGTAGTAAAATGGACAGTGACTTGGCTTGTTGACCTATTCCAAATAAAG
>PVHP010026522.1:0-24603 GCA_004024765.1 Zapus hudsonius | reverse complement strand
AGGGTCTCAAACAGGCCCTATCAGATTAATAGTGATATAGGAATTTTGGTGTTCAAGGGGTCCCCCAGATTTATGAATCCCAAGTTTTAAAATTTTGGGGTTCATGTGAGGTTCCCCAGATTTATGAATTCTAAGTTTCAGGTTTCTTCCTAATCTTTAATGAGGAATAATAAAGATGGAACCAAGAAGGATGAAATTATGAATTATTGAGTTCATTTGGGGAGAAACTACAATTTGTGGAGTTTATTTAAAGGTAATTGGTACCTGGAAAGGAAGACTGGAATGTGCTCCCTCCACACTAGTGGCTGGAGATGGCTGTAACTTCTCATTCCTTTTAAAATTAGTTCTCCCACCACACTTTATCCCCTGGTTTCTATAATTTTAATTATTTATTTTATAGAACAAGCATCTGGGTACACTTAGGTTTTAAGGTGCATTGGAAAGAGCTGGCCTCGCCAACTTTCTGGAACCCCAGCTCCCCCTTACACTTCCCCACTCAGCCAGGTAGCCGCGGGGCTGGGAACTGAGACTCACTTGGAGGAAGGTCAGGCCACACGAACAGCAGAGAATCCAGGAAGAAAAGGGAGGGACTCAAGGCAGTCCATCCACTTGATAGTGCTTGTTTCGGGTGGGCAGGGAAAAATCTGATTTGTTATTAGATCTGGAGACTAGATCATAGATCCGCCCATATCTGGGTGGGGCTGGGATCATATCAGGTTGGACTGTGGACAACAGGGGGCATGAATTCTAATCCAAGTTAAGAGTTTGCATTCTGGTGCCAGGATGAGATCAGGTCTTTGGCATCTTTTGGTTCCCTCTGGGCCTCAACCCCTGGCTGGAACCTGCCTAGCCTTCTAATCTGTCTCAAAAATGTGCTCAGGAAACCTGGCATTTACTTTGGCCCTAGGGTCAGAGCACCCCAGGTTGAAATTGTTTAGTGTTAACTTCTACATTGTGCAGTTGATTGATGTCTGATTTGTGCTAACCGCAAAATTCCACTTCTGTATTAATGCTTGCTTGCTGGAAACCAGATCAAACCAGGATTTTTTGCCTTTAAAAACCCCTGATAACTCAGAACAGGGCTGTTCCCCATTCATCCTTCACTGATGGTGACAGTTGCTGGCTGGCTAATACTCTCTTGGTTTGAAACTTATTGGGTGATCATGCCTCAGTTTACCTATAACAAACCCATCACAACAAGCCTATGTAAAACAGAAGAGTGAGTGAGCGAGCGAGCAAGTGTGTGTGTGTGTGTGTGTGTGTGTGTGTGTGTGAGAGAGAGAGAGAGAGAGAGAGAGAGAGAGAGAGAGAGAGAGAGGAGAGTCTCCCAAAGGAGCTGTGGACGGCTCATCTGGTGTTCAAAGTGTCAATTGAAAAATGGTCTTGCCTCAAAGAAGGGAAACCAGCACCCTGTGTTATCCCCTGACCTCCACATGCATGCCTTCTACTCACGTGCATATGCACACATTGTTCACATTGCAGATGCAATGACCTATATTAATTTAGGGGCTTCACATATCTCCCTGGCCAACAGCTCACTGTGATGGGCAACAAAATTCTTGCCCTGGGATTAACAAACCAAAGTCTATGGTTTTAAAGCTATGATTACAAGCCATTGCCAAAACACTTGATTACCCGCAAGAGCCAAACGTAAGACCCTATTGCTGAGGACACCAGTCTGCAGCCACAGGATGTCAAGTGACCATGCAGGAACTGATATCGAAACCAATTCCCTCCTGGCTAGCCCTCGTGGTGCTGGAAAGTTCTGTGAGAGCCGCTGGAGTATAATGGTTGCCAAGACTGAATAAGTAGGAGATCATGCCAGATATGAAATCAATGAACAAACAAAAAGCAGACACTTGTGCAATAGTGGCACACAGCCGATTCAGGATTCGGGTAAGCAACTGCTCACGGATTGGACATGAGACCTGCTCAGTGGGGGAGAACTTTACTTCTGGCTCTGGGAACCAAGTCAGACTCTAAGCCAGAACAGAAAACCAATTGGCTCCAGAGAGATCTTTTTTCACACACAGCGATAAGTCTCTCTAATAACTAGGCTTTTCTACCTTAATTCAAGCAAGATAGAATCTGTTCTATCTTGCAGGTAGTGGAGAACATTAGGGAGAACCGGGATAAATTGATACACCAGTCACAGTCCACTAGAGCTGGGTCACCTCCACCTCATCTGCCTGGACCCAGAAGAGGAAATGGTGACGTTTGAGAGTACTTATCTCAAGGCCTGAAAACCAGTTCCAGGGAGATGGTAACAGACCCTGTGGTCCCTCAAACCTCATCAAAACAGAGAACCAGAGGTTCAGGAACTCAACTCTAAATCAGCATCATATCTTGCCAGCCAAGGCTCGGGAACGTTGTGGAAGAGGGTCTCAGGGTGGGTGGGAAGAGCCTGAGGCACGGTCTCCCCCTCCCCCAACAGAGACTGACTGATGCCACTTGGTCACCGCAATAAATACTAATAACCCCACCACGAAAGACCCTCAGCGGAATTAGGACAGGGAAGAAGGGATATGAAAGTACAACCTTTTTAGTTAAAAGAAAAATCAATAAAAAATTTGCATTGGTCGAAAACGTTCGATGTTCACAAGACAACCAGGTGATGAGACCATGTTCCAGTAGATAGAATTTTGTCACTTGCAATTATATATGAAAAGATAAAGGATAAAAATCTCCTTTTCATTTAGGATCCATTCTTGTTCTATAAATACATTTTGTATGAATTTAAAATACTATCTTTGCAGCTGACCATTTATTTTTTTATTTTTATATGTTTTAAAAATGATTTTAGTTGGTATTTATTTCTAATAAAATGTGTTTTTAGATTACAGCTTATTGTTTTATAAACCTATAGATCCATGTAACATAGGTTTAAAAAAGATGTAGGCCACTTTCAGCTTCCTAGAGGCTTTCATGGCCCTGTGCTCACTGAAAACAACAAAAATTGGGAAAGGGAAATACCAGACACTTCCCCAGAGAAAACATTCAGATGCAAAGAAGCATATGCAAAGATACTAAACTTCATTATTAACTGTATTAGCTTTATGGGACTATCACAATAAATTGTGACTAGCTGGGTGGCTTAAATAATTAATTATTAATTCTGTAAAAGTTGAATACACAAAGTAAGACATCAAGAAAAGATATAGGAAAAATTTAAAGGTTTGGGGATATTATAGGTTAGAGGTAAAGTGCTTGTCCAGCATGAAGTCCTGGTTTCCCCTCCCCAGCACTACAAAAAAGCAAAAAACAAACAAAAATCTCTGCTATATGATCAACATGTTTTACTCCTATAGATTTATGCAAAAGAAATCACAATTTATTTTCACACATAAACCTCCACTCAAATTATGTTTCTGGTGGCTTTATTCTTAATTGTCCCAAAATGTAAATAACCCAATAGTCCTTCTCATGGTTACGCAGAATCAAACTAAATTGTGACCATAGAATAGAATATTATCCAACAATGTAAAGGAAATAATTATTGATACACATGATGGTATAGATTAAACTCAAATGTATTATCTTAATGGAAAAGAGTCAGGTTCGGGCTGGAGAGATTGCTCAGCGGTTAAGGTACTTGCCTCCAGTGCCTGAGGTCCCAGGTTCAATTCCCCAGGTCCCATATGGGCCAGACCCACAAGGTGGTGGCTTTATTATGTGTCCAACCAGTGTTGCCACTTGGGATGATCCCAGGAGAGCTATGTTGCACACGGAGAGTACAGGAGGATGCTGGCCTGACTAGGCAGCTACAGATCTTCATCTTCTTAGTAATTATTTATTTGTCAAAATTTACAAAATTCTATCTCAAAGCAGCGCTTTCTATTGTATGCGGGACACAGAATTTAACAAATAAAACAAAAATATAGTACATGTTGGCCGGCTCATGTTTCATACATAATCAATGTTGGTGTTTTGTGTCTGCCTTCAGACCTAAATGTCACCCACTCTTACTGCTGATTAACCTAATTTTAAACATTTACTGTTATTCCCTTTTAATTGAGTGCTTGTACCTCTCCCAGGAGTCCATTCCTAAGCGTGTAATAAACTCATCTTGTTAGAACATTCTTGTAACATGCTTGTAATTTTTGTTTTGTGTTTCTTTCTGTGTCATGGACTTAAATCAAGTCAGGCTTTTCCTTCCACACTTGCTGCCAAAATGACATCTCCTATAACCTGGATTCTGTCTCTTGAATTTTATTCCAGAGGATCTTCCTTTTAATTTCGGGTTCCATTGAGACACATCAGGAGACTCCCAGCCCTTGGCTAGAGGGGTTGGGCACCGTTAGACAAAGTTGAGCTCTGTCCCAAGTTCTCTGAGTTTCTGCTCCTCAGGCCCAGAAGGTTTGCTTCTTTGATTGACAGCCATCTGAGGTTTCCCTGACTAGCGATGGAGGTTAATGCCAGCACAGCAGCTCGGACAAGTGGCTGGACTGTAAACGCAGCTCGTGTCCCTGTGGCTCGTGAGTCATGGGCCGGTGAGCAACTTTGCTGCTGCCCTGCGGGCCCCTGGGGACAGCGGCACTCACGACTGCCGACGTCATTTTCTAGAGCACCATGGGAGCTGTCACTCTCCAAAGTGCTTCCTAGCGACAGCCATGGCTGCTCCTAACACCTGGAGGCTGCCTGGAGGAAACCTGGGTCCCTCTCACTCCAAGGAGAAAAGCCAGCCGCCACCCCAGCTGCCACCTGTGAGGCTTCAGCAGTGGCTTTTGCAAAGTCCGCTTTGGCCACAGCAGCTCCGGATGCCCTGCGACAGCTCGCCTTCTTTCTCTGTGATCTCTTCTGATGACCGTGCCCAGGGCCACTGTGGACACCTCTGCAACAATCTGCAGTCTGGTAGGAAAGACTGCCTTTCCCGTGGAGAATGGCCTTGTGCCCCGAGGACAGCGGGGACAGGCAGGCCTCCTGAGCTGGCCCCGACTGGGCTAAGCGGAAGGCGGGCGGTGGGCCAGTGCCTGGCTCAAACCAAATCTCCTTTCTCTCTCTCCTCCGGTCGGCCTGGAAGACTGCGCTCCCCTCCCGTACTGCAAACGCTCTGTTGTCTACCAGTGGTCTTTAGCACGGATGAGGGGGCTGACATGGTGACAGGAAGGACGGACAACTCCAGCCCCGGCCCAGTAAAGCCACAGCTGCTCCAAGGTGGTCGAGGAGGACTGTGGAGAGCTGAGGAAACGAGAAGCAGGAGAGGCCCACAGGTGAGAAAAGCTGAGACCACCAAAAGCTCCATGCCTGGAAGCTAGATGAGTCCCAGCCGGCCTCTCCGGGGGCCAAGGAGGGCCCCTGACACTGGGAGCTTGAAACTGCAGCAGTGAGGGCACAGGCTGCAAGACTCACAGCTCAGCTGTGAGGCCAGCTGCTGGGAACTGGCTTACTGCACGGGGCATGGACATGCCGGACAGTCCTGATGCCCGGAGCCTAACGCTGCTCCAAGCGCTAGTGAACTGCCAAGCTCAAGCTCTGGGCTCCGGGCTGCTGCACTTCCACCATGAAGCTGCCAACCTCAGCGTTTCTTGAAGCCCGAGGGCCTGTGGAACCAACTTCCCGCCATCTCAGGAGGGTTTCATCCCTGTCCTGAGTGCATTCCCTGCATGTCTTTGTTGCTGCTTTGCATGGACTCACCCACGTGTATCTAGAGTGAACACACTCTGCTAAAGATTGGTGAGAAAAACACGTCCTCAAACGACATTATTCACCTGCATTATTCAAGTTTTTTCACTGGCCCGTGTCTGAAGTCAACTGAAGTTACCCCCAAATAACATAGCACTCATCTCTACTGTATTTTCAAACCCATCCTATCTTCTCTGCATTCATGCTTTTGTCTGGATTCTCATCAGTTTCTCCACTGGCTTTATTAAAACAGTAGTTTCATCATTAAACTTCTTCAATTCCTGATGGAATCCAAGTCTTGGCTTCTCACTTTCTGTCCATCACTCAGGGATAGGAGGATCACAGTGAGTCTGAGGCCACCCTGAGACTACATAGTGAATTTCAGGTCAGCCTGGGATGGAGTGAGACCCTACCTCAAAAAAAAAAGGCCTACATTCTATAGGGAGATGCCTAGAATTAATTAAGACATAAAAGTAGAAGGTGGGTCAGGTGCGGTGACATATGTCTTTAACTGCAGCACTCTGGAGGCAAAGGTAGGAGGATCTCTGTGAGCTCAAGACTAGCCTTGTGAATACCAGGTGAGCTTGGGCTAGAACAAGACTTTACCTCGAGAAACCAAAAAAATAAAAGGTGATAGTATCATCTAGATGATGTAGGGTAGGAAGATAGGTAAAGGCGAGGGAAGTATAAACTCTTTTGTAAGTGTATAGTATAAATTTTAGCACTCATTTATCAAAATGGATACCATTTCAGTTTTATGACTTTATATTCATTCAGATTTATTTCTTGACATTTCCGCTTTTTACATCTGGAATAGCCGTTTTAATTTAAAACAAACAAACTATGTGCATGTGTTTCATTAAAAACATGTCACGGTAAAATTAATCAAAGCAGCAAAATAATGAATACATTCACTAATAGATGTAAATATTATACACATATTTCTCTATGTTACTATCGATACAGAGATAGAATGTTAGAAACTTGAACTTTAGCTTATAAATGTTTCAATAATCTACTAGATATTATCTAGTTAACTAATGAATACACATTAGTTAGCTCAATTTAGTAACAGTAAAGTTTTAAATTAACTGAAAAGCTTGGAAAGTATCTTCAAATTTTATGCTAGGAAATGTAATTACCATTGAAATAGTTTGTTAAAATAACGATTTAATTTGGTGAAAGCTAAATTAATTATATTATGTCATTAAATATTAAGTAGGCTAATACTAGTCCATTTCATCTATAAACCTAGAAATTTACAAAAACACAAAGTAGGATTAGAAGAGAAGGGGAGAAAGCGAGCCTCTTTCAGGCAGTTTCATTTAGAAATTGGGGCCCAGAGAGAACCAGGAGATGCCGCTCCACTTGCCACCTTGTCGGGGCACAAGAAACCTGGCGCAGCTGGAACCGGGCTGACTGAGACTGATCCCCATCTCCCTGCCTTCCACAGCCCAAGCTCAGGGGAACTGGTGAGGTCCTTTGTCCCTCCTTCCTTTTCAGGACCCTCACTTGGATCCCTGCTTGGACCCCTGTGACTTTGGCCCTCCTCCACCAGCCCCTGGCTGGGGGGGGTGGGAGAACTTCTCTGCTTGCCTCTGTGTTATACTTGGCGGTGGCTTCTTATTTGAATCACATGTATAATTTCCATGTGTCTCTGAGTGGCTTTACATTCTAGGTCTGCCACGCGGGTGCTCCCACTAAGTCTAGGCTTGTAGAACTTTAAACCTGGGTGACATGACTCACTTCTCCTCTGGAACGTCTGGGCTTCTGTCCTCATCCTTGCCCTCTCATTTCTTAGTCTGCCCTCTTACCCTCCCTCCACAGGAAGGCACAAGGCCGATGCGCCTGAGCTCCTTCTGGGTACATTTCCCTCAGCCATTCCTCCTTAGGCTCTCAGCGCATTGCGAGTGCCCTGCATGTTTCTCCTAAGTCTCCTACAGCCTCCACAGCTCCTGGATTCACTTCCACGTGCTCGCAGCCCCTCTCTCACTCATCCTCCCTGGGAAGCCTCAGTTTCTCTCCTAAATGCCCCATGCTGTCACCACAGCCTTTCTACCAGATACAGTCTTCCCTCGCACTGTGAGCCACGCCAAACCCTTTTTTCCTTCCTTAAGTCCCGTTTTTGTATGTTTGAGGCAGGATCTCGTGTAGCCCAAGCTAGCCTCAAACTCATTATACAGCATAGGCTAGCCCTGACATTCCAAGTACAGAGATTACAACTGTGTACCACTACCACAGCTCTTATGTGACATCTGTCAGGTATTATGTCACAACAACAAGAAAAAAAAAACTAACATACAGATTTTCCATCCTCTTTACCCAATAGAGACAAGTTCTCTATAAAAATATTAATTATAGAAATTAACACATGTTCAGACTAAGTTACAAAAAGGAAAGGAAAACATACATGTGTCTAATGAGAGTTACTAGGCAGGATGGAATGGGGTTGGATGGGAAGGCAGGGTCCTCTGAGAGCAGGTGTTTCCAGAGATTTCTTAACGATGGTGTCTGTCCAGAGCCCTGACCTCAGGGGCAGATCTTCACTGCTGTTGCTCCTTAGGAAGATTCCAGTAAAAGCCTCCTCTTCTGTAATGAGAAACAGGGGTAAAAGTTGCATAAGCAACTTTCCCCAGTTGACATTGCCATCAGCATTAAGACGTGGAGAAGGATCTGGACTTTTGAAGTCATTCAGAATACTCTTGGTCAACGTAAGGTCCTTTCAACATGCTCTAAGTAGAGCTTTTCTCTGGCAAAGATATTTTCTACCTAGTTCACAACACAGGACAGAACTTGGTAGATTCCCAGACAAAATTTCATAAATAGTGTCATCAATAGTGAAAGACGAAAGAGGGAGGCAGAAAAATAAATCCATAGAGAAAGTTGGAGAGCCAATAAAATTGGCAAAATTTATTTTCTTTTCTTTACCTGGATTATATATTATCTCAGTCTCTCCTAGAACACTGAAAAGATATTTCATGTAGACGGTGTTTTCTCCAATTGTCAGTAAACTCCAAGGAATTTTTATATCATTTACAGATATGCAAAAATTATGCTTGTAAGTGAAGAATATAAATAATCCTATGTTGTTGTCAAAACCGGAAAGCATTGGTCAATTTAGAAATTTAATTACCTATTTCCCTGCCAATAATTAATTGATACAAATGCTTCTTTCTTTGGGTCTCCTCAATGGAATAAATTGTACTCTCACCCTTGAAAGTTCATCATTTTGTAGAGCATCTGGCAGAGTAGATACTCAAGAAAATAGATAAGACAGCTTAAATGTTCTGAAATGTCATGTTCCTTTTGAAATAGGAAAACAAATAAGAATTGATTCCTATTGATATGCTCTATATACATTTCAAGTGCACTTGAACAAAGCAGAGAATTGGTTATAACTTCCTAAATACACATTTCAGTAACTTGCAGTTTGGGGTGAGGCTTTATACTCTACACTGGACCCGCAAAGCACTCAGACCACGTGGAGGACAAGCTGAGGTCATGAAGTGATGCTACTCTGATAGAGACAGAGTTTCCTGCACTCAATTAGAACAAGACTTTGAAAAACAGAAGAAATACATATCAAAATCTTGGGTTTACATTTATGATTAGTGTACTAATTGGAAAAAGTGCTCAGCTAACTGTATGACTAAGTATTTTTAGATTTTCATTATATTGTAGGATGGCATGGTTTCTAACCTCGGTGCTGATCTTGGTTACTCAGTAATGTTAGCTATTGGATAATTTTCTTAGGTTTCCATTTGATTGAGAGATATGTTGAGTTTATTTTCACAACGCTCTTCAGTGTGAAAGTGAGTCTCTTGTAATCAGTTTTCACATTCAACAATGAGATGATCAAAAATTCTTCGGGATGACTTCTACGTATTTAGTGAGCAGGCATGGATTTTCTTGCCAGAATGCTCTAAAAACTCTAGTTTGATGACTGTGTACATTGCATTTACACTGTGTTGGGCATTGAAAGCAGTCTACAGATAATCTGCTGATTGAAAATGCTCAGGAAAATTTTATATTTGCAATGAGCATGTGCAGACCTTTACCTCAACATCATTCCCTCACCAATTCAGTATGACAAAGAGTCACATAGCACAAGCAATGTGTCAGGTGTGGTGTGATTATTAAAGTTCATGGGAAGATGCATACCAGTCATATGCAGAAACTTGAGTTTTTGCAGATTTTGCTATCCGCAAGGTGTGGTGGAATAAATCCTCCAGGATATCAAGAAGAGATGGTAATTTTCATTTTATTCTCTGTCATAATATTAATAGTAATATTGTAATGGTGCTTCGGAGTGTTTAGACTTTGCAGTGGTATTTATAAAGATTTCATATGCACCACTGTATCTGATTCCTACTGTAAGCCTATGATATAAATAGTTCATTATAAAAATTTAGCTTCTGGGAGTGAGGCAATGGCTCAACAATTAAAGACGCTTGCTTGTAAAGCCTGTAGGTCCAGGTTCTGTTCCCTAATACAAATGTAAAGCCAGATGCACAAAGTGGCACATGTGTCTGGAGTTCATTTGCAGTGGCAAGAGGCCCTGGCATTCCTATACGTACTCTCTCTCTCTTTCCTCACATATAAGTAAATAAAATATTTATAAAACAAAAATTTAGCTTTTGTTAAGCGAGAGAGAAATCTGCCTAATGTCTCATAGATACTAAGCTGTAGAGACTGATGACAGTCCAATGACAGTGTTAATATAATGACCCAGTTGGCTTATATTCAGACCTTTACAGAATTACAAAATTAGCATATTTGCTAGGGAATTTTCGTTCTGCTATAAAAATATACCATGGCTTACATGATGTTACTTGTACAAAAATGAGTCTTAGCTATTTAAATCACTTGCGGATGAGAGGTGGATCCTTGCTCAGATTTTCCAAAAGCTGAAATCAAAGCCACATGAAACCATGTACTTTGATTTGTGACATTTTTCCTACTTCTTCCTTAGCTTGAAATGCGACTCAGAAACAACTGTGTGCTTCATATGTGCTGCATCACAAAATTCAAAATTACTTACTTTCCATTAGGGATTATTCATCACATTTTGCTGAGAAAAATCTACATTTTCAAGAATTAGGAATAATGGGTAGGTAGCATCTATAATAAAACAATTTTGACAGTTATCAGCTTTTTAAGTTTATGACCTAGATAGAATAAGCTTAGAATAACTTCATCTCCAATTGGATGAAAGAGAGGCTGGCAAAACCCACTTCTAGTTCATTCTTACAGCCATACCATTGGGGAAACAGAGAAGCCACAGAAAAGAGGCTGAGTCTAGTTATCACCCAAGTATGTGGCCCTTGACTCACTCAAATCCAGTTCTTTACATACCTGTTTGGAAGCTGAATGGGGTAAATAAAGCGATATGGTGCACCTGTTCTAGAAATGGCTTATGAAGAAGAGAAACTAAATAAATGTCGCCAAAGAAATGAAGGCCCCTCCTGTGAGCAGTCCTGGTATGGGTTTATATTTACATGGATGATACAAGCATTTGTGTGCATGTGCACATATGCATGGTATATGTGGGCACATTTCCTTCTTCCTATTAAACCGAGTGGAGTGATTTACTTGGCTCCTTTCCTGTGGCAAGGAGAAGCTAGGAAGAAACCCCCCCTGGAAGAGATGCCTACAGTAGCTTTCTTCTTATGGCCTTGCAAGAGCCAATCACCCCAGCTCCTTGACTACAGCACTCCTGCTATCATCACTAGTTCCTGCATAAGTATGTAAACCTCTCCTTTCTCTCCAAAGAGGAAAAGAGTAAAAAGGCACCTTGGACTCCAGTGCTTGGAGGCAGGAACAAAAAGACAGGCATTTTTTGTCTACTTAATGCTTAATGTATTCCCCAAAGCAGCACGTTTCTGCCTGCAGGTGTTTATTCTCAGGGAAGTTCTTCAGTTCATGACACATCTTGTAACAGTTGTTTCCTGAAGTTACGAGTCACATTTGCACATGGAATTTCATCTTCAAAGTTGCAGAACATTTCTTAGCATAAGGCACTAATTTTCAAAACCTTTTTTGTCTCTTCTATAGGAAGTCAACTGCTAGCCTGCTTTCATGATTCCAAATCAATGACAGCAAAACAAATTTGGAATATTACTTGGGTTTTGAAATTTCATCTTTATTTTTTAAAATATCAACATTATGAATAAGTAAGTACATTGTATAATCAAATCTTGTGAAGGTTT
This sequence comes from Zapus hudsonius, assembly GCA_004024765.1. NCBI lineage: Eukaryota > Metazoa > Chordata > Mammalia > Rodentia > Dipodidae > Zapus > Zapus hudsonius. Next base: position 12,772 of record PVHP010026522.1, on the reverse strand, counting down.
GCCTGTTTCCCTCCTCTCTGTCCCCTACTCATTGGGGTCCTTCCTCAGTGCACATACTGGATCTGTCCATAGGTTAGGGTGTGATGAACTGCACAGGATGAACCACTCGGAGCCTTCACACAGGGCCCAAATGAAACCTATGAGAAATATCATATTTATTGATTCTGAACTGTACTTTATAAACATATTACACACAGGTCATATTCCCATCTGGCTATAATCTTATGTTCACTCTCCCAACACCCCTATTTCACTCTGGGCCCACCATCTTCAGTAGGGTTATCAGTATTCCCTGTAGGATCATGAATGCCCCAGTCAGTTTTTGTGGGTTCAGGATCCTCCTTCATATCCTGAGCCTTGGAGGGTGTTATAAGTCTCTTTTAGTTTTGGGCTCTCAGCAGCCTATGATTTCCTGTTTGATGCATCTTGAGTCTCCTCAGCCTCTGCTGTCATCTCCCTGAGGAGGTTTTCAGTCTAGCAGTAAGAGTAACACTCATATTTAACCCACCACTTTCTCTGTAATGTTTCCTGGGCCCTAGAAGATGTGATAGAGGCGACTCTTCTTTTGCTAGGCAATTGGCTTTCTTTTCATGTCATACTGATGGGTCTTGGGTCTACTGTCTATTCACTCCTGTCTGTTAAAAGCAGATTTTCTGACCAAGAGTGCGAGCACCATGGCTGGGGTAGCAGGATGTTTAGAGATCAGGCTGGAACTTAGATGGAAGGCAGATCCCCGCAGACTAGCTCTCATAGTTCTTGAAAGTGCTTTGAAAATAGTGAGGGGATGAAAGTCAACAATATCTTGAATAAACAGTGGATTATGCAAATCAACAAAATCAATTTGGCAGGCAAGATGTACCCTTTGTTGAAATAACAGCATACAGGCTATGGGGGTAACCATCTGCTCTGTGATTGGACTTGAGTCACTCTCAGCGGGAGGAAATTCATAGTGCTACTGAGAACCACGTAGAGGCCTGTGGCTCTGAAGGCCTTCAGCCCTAGAGGGAAGCTCTCAGTGTTCTTTAGCTAAATTGGAGAGGATCCCCTTCTACCAGTGTTCTGTTTCTGAGTTTATCTCCATTGATCCATGTTGCTCTCACTCGTGGTCAGAGAATCTGTTTTTTATGGATGGATGGGAGTCATATAGATGAGTCATCTCTGTCACAAATGCAGTGCATAACCAAGTGTCCTGGCAATGGCCTGCACTATTTGGAGCCTCATAGGCCCTCCTGACCAACAGCTCACTGTGGGGAGTAACCCAGGTCTTGCACTGACTTCACAAGCAAGAGCTTTCAGGCTAAGTTTTCTCCACGCCCTACAAAGCACTATCCATTCTCTCTTATTAAGTTATATCTTTTAATTATGCAACCAGGAGTCAAGCTTCTGTGGTACTCATTCATATCATCACTAGTTTTTTGGTATTTATACCTTCCTTCCGTTCCACCTGAGACCTTTCCCCCCTCCCTATATTCTGTCCCTCCACTTGCCTGTCAAATATCCCCCTCCTCTCATCCCTGCTTCCCTTCTCTCTGAGCCTCATTCTGTTTTCTTGGGAACACTACTGGCGCTTACTACAGCTTACAAACAAACCCATGTATGAGAGAGAACATGTGGTGCTTGTCTTTCTGAGCCCAGGAAAACTCCCTAGATTATTTTTTTCAACTGCAGTCATTTTCCTGCATTTTTCCGTACCACAGAGTAAAATTCGATTGTTATATGTAACAGCCTCATTATCCATTCATCAGTTGATGGGCATATGACCCGATTCCAGTTTCTAGCTATTGTGACTCAAGCAGCAACAAACATGGCTGAGCACGTATGTCTGTACTCATGAGTAGTGTTTTGAGGATGTATGCCCAAGTGGTATAGCTGGATCAAATGGCAGATCTACTATTGTATTTTTGAACAACATTCATCCTGATTTCCATAATGGCTGTACAAATGTACACTCCCACCAACGGTGCATGAAGTTTCCCCTTTCCCTTTACTCTCACTAACATTTGTTGTAATTTAATATTTTGATGAAAGCCATTCCGACCAGAGTGAGAACGGATCTCAAAGTAATTTTGGTTATGTTTCCCTGGTGCCTAAAGATGTTGGACATCTTTTTAGATGGTGATTGGTCATTTGTATTTCTTCCTTTGAGAATTCTCTCTTCAGTTTCTTGCTCCATTTTTTAGAGGACTGATTTTTTATTGCCTAGTTTTTTGAGTTCGTTGCATGTTTTACATACTAAAACTCTATCACATGTATAACTAATGATGAGCTTCTCCCATCAATCGGCTGCCTATGGAATCTGTTGATGGTTTGCTTAGTAGTATACAATACCTTTTGAGATTCATGAGGTCCCAATGGTCAAGTGTCTGTATAATTCCCTGGAATAGTTGGGTCTTATTCCTGAAGTCTTTCCCTATACCTATATCTTGGAGTGTTCTTTCTACTTATTCTTCTAGTTGATTTTGAGTTCCAGGTCTTATATTGAGGTCCTTGATCCATTTTCAGTTGATTTTTGTGTAGGGTCAGAAAAACAAAGGTATATATTCATTCTTACAAAAGTGGTTATCCAATTTCTCCATCACTATTAATTGAAAATGCTGTCATTTCTCTGCTGTATAATTTTAGTCTCTTTGTTAAAAATCAGGTAGCTATAGATACTAGAACTTATACCTGGTTCTTCTCTTCGATTGATCTATGTGATTGTTTTTAGCCAGTACAATGCTCTTTTCAGTACTACAGATTTGTAGTGTACGTTGAAATCAGGTATGTTGATACCTGTTGTGGTCAGCTTTCTAGTTGCTGTGCAGAAAGAACCCAAACAAAAGCGGCTTGTGGAGGAATAGGTTTATTTGGCTTACGGACTCGAGGGGAGACTCCATCCTGGCAAGGAAAATGATGGCATGAGCAGAGGGCTGGACATCACCTCTGCCACAGCACTGGAAACAGTGGCAGGAAGGTAGGTGTGCCAAACACTGGCAAGGGGAAGCTGGCTTATAACCCCAAAAGCCCGCTCCAACAACACAGCTCTAGCGAGAGGTTGAATTCCCGAACTGCCATCAGCTGAGGATCGATCATTGAGAACACATTCATTTGTTTGTGGGGGACGCCTGGATCAAACCATAACAATACCCTAGTCATGTTCCTTTTGCTGAAGACATTTTTGACTATCTGAATCCTTTTGTGATTCCATATGAATTTTGAGATTATTTTTTTCTATGAACAATAGTGTTGGGATTTTGATCATAATTGCATGGAGTCTGTATACTACTACTGAATTTTTGTGCTTTTATGTCCTGCCACTTTGTAGAGTATCTTTCAGATCACTTATGTAGATAATCATAGCTTTTTGAAATATGTCTTGATGGTGCTCCCAATTTCATTGGTCTCTGTGGAAACTTGTTTTTTTCATCTTTAATATTGTTGACTAGAATTTTCTCTAATTTTCTTTTGATCTGTTTGGCAAGAGATTTATCAATGATTATTTTTTTTTTGAAGAACCAGATGTCGTGTTTGCTTTTGATTTAAATTTTATTTTTTCAGTTATTAAAATAGCCACACCTGCTTGTTTCCTATTTTCATTTGCGTGGAATATATTTTTTCATCCTTTCATGCTGAAGTGGTATCTGTCTTTAATGGTATAGTGGGTTTTTTGAAAGCCTATGGCTGGATTCAGTTTTTTAATGCATCATGATAACCTGTGTCATTTGTTTAGGGAATTGAGTCCATTGATATTCAGAGTTATAATTGAGAGATGTGAGGTAATGTTATGGTCAGCTTTCTAGTTGCTGCCCAGAAAGAACCCAAGCAAAAGCAGCTTGTGGAGGAATGGGTTTATTTGGCTTACGGACTTGAGGGGAGACTCCATTCTGGCAGGGAAAACGATGGCATGAGCAGAGGGCTGGACATCACCTCCGCCACAGCACTGCAAACAGTGGCAGGAAGGTGTGCCAAATACTGGCAAGGGGAAGCTGGCTTATAACCCCATAAGCCCGCCCCCAACAACACAGCTTTAATGAGGTTCTAATTCCCGAATTGCCATCAGCTGAGGATCGATCTATCAGAACACATTCAATTGTTTGTGGGGGACACCTGTATCAAACCATGACAGGTAATCACTGTAAAGTTGAAGATTTTGTGTCTTTTAAAAAATTTTATTTGCTTTTGCATCTGTTTTAGTTTGGGTCCTTGACTTTTATTGTCTGTAGCCTCTTGCTTAGGTTTACTCTTCTCCTCACAGGTATCTTGACTAGGTTTATCTTGTGTATGTTTCGAATTGAAGTTTGTCCATCATGACATGTCTGTTGGCTTTGTTGATAGCACAGAAGGAACAGAACTCATGGAGACTGTTTTGAATGTCCTGGTCTGTCTTTACTCAATTAAGAGTGAGTTGGAGGTCTGTCTTTTGGTTTGAGCTGGGCTAAGCTGGCTACTTCTCGTGTGTGCAGTCTCCAATCAGGTCTGGGCCGAACCTTGGGCAGCCTGGCCTACATAGTGCCTGGGACTGGGCGTTGAAATCAGCTCAGGAGTCCCTATATCTGCAGTGAGCTGGGGACAGTCCAGGACTACTACTCTCCAATCTCAGCGGGGGTGGGGCACCATCTTTTTACTCAGTAAGCAGAACTGAAAGTTAGGGTCACATTTGTCATTCTGAGGCATGAAGAAAGGTTCATGTTCTTGGAGGATGGTATGGTTGTCGTGTATCTGAACATCCCTGGCTTTCTTCAATGATGCTACACTGGGCTTCTTTATGACAACAAAAATTTGTGACTCTGAGCAGTACATTAATGGAAGCAATATGATGAAAACTGTTAAAGATCATATGTTACATGCTTTTATGTCTTTGTTATTTGAAAGTGATTATGCAGCCCTGATTCTAATGATGTTTTTTAGGCCAGAGTTCCTAAGCAATTACGATGAAGTGGCCTCTTCTACCAAGCGTCCATGTACATGGTGTGTGAGCAAGAGTTGTTTTTAAGGGTTGGTTGGACTTCTATGCTACCACAACATAACCTAGTTTATCCTTATCAGTTATAAGAAGAAAAGATGCTGACTCCTCTTCCTCTGTTACTTGGCATTAAGTTAAGCTAGGGAAGTTATTGAAAACAATGTCTATAGTTTATTTACACATGATCAACAATGAAACAAGTTAGGATTTTTAGATTCGATAGATAACTGGTGACAGAAATGTATAAAAGGCAATCTAGCTGGCATGCTGTCCCCCTTGCTGACAGGACAGACCTTGTTTTTTTTTCTTTTCTACTCAATTCTTTCTGCAACATACATTCCCCAAAGCTTCCATGGTTAGCTTTTCATTACTCAGTTATAAAGTCACATGTCTTCCTTTCACAGTAGATGTGATCATCTTATTTAAAATTGTTTCTTAACTTGTCAAGTCCATTTTAATTTTCATTTTTTCCCACATATCTTAACCCTCATAAAATATTTCTCCATTTTGTATTTTGTTGCGTTTTTTTTTTTTTTTTTTTTTTTTTTTTTTTTTTTTTTTTTTTTTTTTTTTTTTTTTTTTTTTTTTTTTTTTTTTTTTTTTTTTTTTTTTTTTTTTTTTTTTTTTTTTTTTTTTTTTTTTTTTTTTTTTTTTTTTTTTTTTTTTTTTTTTTTTTTTTTTGGCTATGGGAGTACACTAGCATGGAAGTCATAGGATTGTAAAAATGTAATTGGTCTGCTTCAGACCAGCTTAAAAATTAGTGACTAGTTAGTGACTAGTATGAAATTGGTCATTGTGGTGGTTAATTTTTATTGCCAACTTGACTGGATTTGGAATACCCCTTGAAGCTCACCTCTTGCTATGCCTGTGTGGGTGTTTCCATGGGAGTTTAACTGAAGAAGTAAGATTTGCCTTCATGTGGTCATCATGATCCCCTAACCTGGGATCTCCAGCTGAATAAAAAGATTACAAGTTGATCAGAGCATTCATCACTCACTGTTTCCTGACTGGGGACATGAGGTGGCCAGCTGCCTCCTGTTCCTGCTGCCATGCCTTCCTTCCCTGCCATCATGGATTGGCCTTTCAACTGTAACAGTGCTCAAAAGTGCTATGCAGGTTTGCTGGGGGAGAAGGCCATCAACCGTCTTACTTGGCAGTGGACCCTGCAAGCACTGACCAACCAGGGAAGATGCCCCTACTGGTGCAATGTTGGAAGGAAAGTTTGCAGGTAACCAACTGCTCTTTGATTAGATCAGAGGCCCACTGCACAGGAGGAGATTCATGCCTGGTACTGAAAATCTAGACAAAAGCTTTAAGAGGTCATGACACATAGTGGAAAATTACTACAGTTATTTGGCTAAGTGGACATGTAATGTCCATCTCATTTCCCTCAAAAGATGTATGCTTATTCCCATAGATTAGTAGTGTTCTCACATTTGGTCAGAGAACCTTGTTTTTGCAGAAGGTAGTAACTACTAGGGATACTCAAACCTCATCAAAGAACTGAGAACAAGTGATCCTTGAGTGATCAGCACTGAATGAGACATATATATTCTGTGCCCTCCAAGGTTCAGGTAATATTTCAGAAGAGAGGATGGCTTATTGCCATGAACAAATACCTCACCAGAAGCAACTCGTGGAAGAAAGGGTTGATTTCGGCTTATACTTAGAGGTTAAAGCCCACAATGGAGTGGGAAGGCAAGTCGGCAGGACCCTGGAGCGGAGCTGGCCACATTGCTTCTTCAGTCAGAAAAGAGAGAGACACACATGCTGGTGCTTAGTGTGCTTTCTTCTTTTTATTCTGTCAGAAATTCAGCCCATGGATTGGTGCCAACCGCATTCCAGGTGCGTCTTCCCCTCCAGGTAAGCGTCCCTGGATACAAGGTGGTAGTTACCTTCATGAAATCACAGAAGCCAGAGCTTCTCTGCACAAGATAGATCCTGTCAATAGTTCACTATGGACAGGCTACTGGTAGATTTCCCATAATCTAGTAAATAACCCTTGAACCGTGCTATGTACCTAGCAGAAATTTAACCAAAAAAATTTTTTAAAAAAACCATGAGTGCAGGAAGGGTGGAACAAAACGGGCACAAGGGCAGAGGGGTAAGTGTGAGATGGGGGTGAATCTGATCAAAAATTTTATTTACAAAGAAAATAATATAAATATAACTAAAGCAAAAAACGCACACAGAGACACACACTTTGTATAGAAGAATAATAACAAAAGGTATTTTCAGTGTGTTGTTTTCTATTCAGGTAGAGTCTTGCTCTAGCCCAGGCTAACGGGAAATTCACTATGTAGTCTTAGGGTGGCCTTGAACTCCCAGCAAACCTCCTACCTGGACTTTCTGAGTGCTGGGATTGGAAGTGTGCGCCACCACACCCGCACAAAGGATATTTTTGAATAGACAAATACCTTTTGAGACATGGAAGTTGAGAGAATCACTAGCAGTTTCTCAGCATGTTAAATGACTTCCTTCTAGAAGAATGAAAATCCTGTCAGATGCCAGTATGTTTCTAATACTGGAAGTGAAAAAACAGGATGTGCTAATCATGACATATAAGTAAACATAATGTGTTAAGTCTTATAATCATTTCATAAGATCAATCAGATCATTTAAAGAAAAAATACTGTGAATGTACTGTTGATTTTACAGCAGATGAGGAAGTCAGATTTAAGATAATAAAATAACAAAGTTGAGGAAAAGGAAATTAATATACTTTCTTATATTATTCTACCATATATGAACAGATACCAGTAACAGGTGACAGGCTACTGTAACCTAGAGGAACATAATATAAGCCTTAATGCAAATTTCTCCCAAGATAAAGGAGGCAAAACCAGGAAGAACACCAACTAAGCCAAGTGAGACAAAATTGAATTATTTAACATATTCAGTGCTGGAGCAGGTTGGGGCATACCTGTAAACCCAACACTTGGGAGCTAAGATAAGAGGACCTGCCTGGGCAGTATAGTTAAACCCTATCTCTGAAAAAGTTCAGTTCTAAAGAAGGAGGAAAAAATAAGTAAATGGGAACAAAGGATAGCAGAAACTTGTAGGTAGAAGTGACAGGGCAGTAGGTCATATCCCAACGTTATAATTAGAATGAAATTAAATGGACCAATCACTTTTGTTAAATGCCATACTTTTCCGATTGTGTAAAAAAGGAAACAATTTTATATTAATGGAAAGAAATACATTTTTCATAAAAGCACAAATAGGCTGGATATTGTAAGGATGCAAAAAGAAAGCTGATGCTAACACTAACCTAAAACAGCTTGAAATAACCATGTCAATGCCATTTAAAATAAAGTTTATTAAAAAATTTAATAGTAAAAAGTAAAGTCACTTCATAATAAGAAAAGACCTTATTGGAGACTTTGTAAGTCATTAAGATTCATATGTCTTCTAGAGTTTCAGCATTATTAAGTAAAAAGAAGAAAAACTCATAAATAAATTCATCATTACAGGGTAGAATTTTGATAAGAAGTAAACAGAAAACCACTCAGTAATACATAAACTAAAGTATATCACTGACGTTTTCCAACTGGCATTTATAGCATCCTCCAGCAAACAGCAGCAGCAATACTCAAAGCTTTAAATGCACAGAGAAATTTTACTAAATTAGGCCATATTTTTGCCTTAAAATATACTCAACAGATATCAAACTTTGCCAGCAATGTTCTGTGATTTCAGAAACACATTTCACATTTGAATTCACATTTATATGTAGGCTCTACATCAGAGCAACATTTGGAAAATTCCCTGGGTGTTGGAAAATTAAATAATTCCCTTAAAATTATGAATTGAAAAAATAAAATTAAAATTAAATTTTCTTAAGCTGAATGTAAATGAATATGTGATATATTAGAATTTGTGAAATGCAGAATACGCAGCTTGCAGAGGCTAATTTAAAGCAGGAAAAACATACCTTAGAAAGAATATCCACAGGTCAGAGGCCAAAGCTTTTGAGGAGGCGAAACAGGAGTGCCATGATTACAAGGACAGCACGGGTTCCAGAGCTACATGACAAGACCTTGTCTCAAAAACAAAACAACAACAGAAATAACTAAATACATAAAATGCAGTCAGTGAAGTAAAGAGAAATGGAGAATATTAGCTGAATGCGAAGCTGGCTTTGGAAGATCAGTAAAATTGAAATCTAGACTGATAAAAATGAGAATGTACAAAATTCCAATCGTAAGAATAAAAGCAGAGGAGTTAAAATAGATCCTATTAGTACTAAAAGGAAACTAAAATGTTATGAATTGATAAATAACCAATGAAGTATTAATTTAACAGTGCTACAATGAGCAGGTTTTTGGTCCACATAGAAACTGATGTTAAAAGAGCCACGAACCACAGAATGCTGTATTAAGCCCCTCAATTTGATTCTGTTGTAGCAAATATTCATCAATTATAAAAAGTTGGCGAGTGCCTGAGATTTGCAGGGATTTGAGTAGCAGAAGCTCTCTAGGGAATAAAAAGATCTTTAAAAATCAATATTGTGAATAAAACAGTAAGCAATAAATGTTAAGTGATGATGGATTGACTAAGTATTCTTTAGATTAATGAGAGAAATTAATTATAAAGGTTCAGGTCAGAACCTTATGGTGAAATAGGTCCAAGTAGCTCCGTATGTTTTCTAGGTTTTCAATATATGATGTAAAAAACAAGATTAAATATTTTGAGATACAAAATGATGTCCAATTCTCAATAAATTATTAAAACACTTCAAATTAAAAATCCAAGCTAGACTCAAGTTGCAAATGCTAAAATATTCGAGATGAAATAATAGAAATAATGGGATGTAATCTTTTTGTGTGTGCCTGTGCATGTTGTGTGTGTGTGTGTGTGTGTGTGTGTGTGTGTGTGTGTGTGTGTGTAATGCAAATGTGAGTTTGTACAGGCACATACTCCCAGGAGCATGTGTTTGGAGGCCAGAGTAGAACATCGGGTATCTTTGGCAATCACACTTCCACTTTGACTAAACCTGGAAATGCAGTTTTCAGTCAGGGTTTCTCTCTCTGCCCTTCAAAGGCGGGGCACTGGGGTTGCTTGCAGGCCTGTATGGCCACACTGGCTTTTTAAATGGATGTGTGGGACAAGTGCTCTTACCCATTGGAGCATCCGTCCCCATAGCCACCTTGGGCTGCTGGAAAATGAAGTTTACAACAAGACAAGCCGGGAACCAAAAGTAAACAATGCTTCTATTCTTAGACTTATTTCTTATCATCCGGCATGGGAAACAAACCTCAAAGCCTTTCAACATGGTGTAGGTCCAGAGAGTTTTAAAGAAACTCTCAAATTGAATTTTTATACAAGAGCCCACTTACACCGATGGTGGTGGAATCCATTCACAGTCAGTATTCACTCCTTAAAATAAACACATTCAAGTCACACATTTATCTGTTGTTCATAGTAGTTGGTGATTCATTTTGCCTGAGAAATTCAGAATGTTACAATACCAAAATCATAATGTTCAAAATTGTGTGGAGACTTAAAAAAAATTTGTGTCCTAATACTACATCTTATAGGGATAAAAGCCTTTTCAAAAAGGTAGAAGTAAGAGAGGGACTTGGAAGTGTTCTTCTCTCTTGGAATTCTGTCCCTACAAAGGTACAATGTTTCAATTTATGGCTAGGAAACCACTATGATGATGCTAAATACCTAGAATGACAGAGATGATAGCATCAACCTGGTAAGTAAATAAATTTTTGCTCCATTTTAAAATACAAAATAGTCAATAAAAAACAAAGTTTTTCGGATACTGGATAAAGAACAATGGGCATATTAGTAAAAAATCTAAGTTTATGAAGGACACATTTTTATCTAATACATCTTTAAAAGATTCAGAGGAATCCATATGTAATTGATTGTCCTTGGCTACTGTAGTGGTTTGATTCAGGTTTCCTCCATAAACTTAATGTGTTCTGGCTGCTTGATCCCAGCTGATGGCAATTCTGGAATTGGAACCTTGTTCTATGTGTGTTGTTGGGGGCGGGCTTATGGGGTTATAAGCCAGCTTCCCCTCGCCAGTGTCTGGCACAGCTTCCTGCTGCTGTTTGCAGTGCTGTGGTGGAGGTGATGTCCACCCTCTGCTCATGCCATCATTTTCTCTGCCAGGATGGAGTTTTCTCTGGAGTCTGAAAGCCAAGATAAACCCATTCCTCCTCCACAAGCTTGTTTTGGTTGGGTTCTTTGTCACAGCCATGAGAAGGTTCACGGTAACAGTCGCCATCTTGGTATTTCTTTTACTTTGGCAAAGGATTGAGCTTGTAAAACGATCTCTATTATAATGATAATTTACTGTGGACTGTTCTAGAACTGCTAATGACAATGTAACTATTTCCTGGTCAATTTCTCACCTTGTGTCTTATTCAGCTCCGACTAATATACAAAGATAGTGCAGAATGGGCGACCTGACCAACAGCAAGGCGTTTCTTACAGCTCTGGAGTTTCCAGCTGCCACCTGCTCTTTGGCCCCACGAGGCTCCTCATCTCGCTGTGTGAATGCACTTCTGCTTGCTGCCTTCTCACATAGCATAAAGACAGATCGTCACCCTCATGTTTCTCCTCAACACGAAACTAATCCTATTCATGAGGGCTCCACCTTCCTGAGGTAATAACCTCCCAAAGGTCCATGTAGAGAACTAAAAACAATGTTTTTTCCTATCTATCATAAAGTTCCCAGCTGAGTCCTCTATAACAAAAGAGAAATGCATACAAATTTAAGCAATATAACTTTCATGTGAGATGTGGATTCAGATAAAGTAGGAAATAGGGAAGTCTGCATTCTTGTGCTGAGGTCTGTGAGAACAGAGAGGGTGGCTGGGCCTGTGACAACAGTCAGGGAGGGTAGGAAGGAGCTGATGGCCGCAAACTGAGGGCTCCGTACCAAGCCCACTTCATGCCTGTGACACCAAGTACAACACATTCCTCGGAGGAACACAGGGCTTTCTGTCCTGCTGCAGGGGCTAGGTTAGCTAGCTGCTATGGCCCCTTTCAGCAGAGACGGGGCAAAGAGAAATTCAGAATGACTTGCTTGTGCTGTGTGTGTGTGTGTGTGTGTGTGTGTGTGTGTGTGTGTGTGTGTGCGCGCGCGCGCGCGTGAAGGTGGTTTGTTTGGGAGTGGGTTATCTTGAATACCATTACCCTGACTTCAAATGTCATCCCGTGGAGATTAGGGATTCCTCCTTTGACTTCATGGCCCATAGGCATTCAGTTCTCTGTGCCTTTTTAAGCACTACTTCAGAGAAAATCTTGATGTAGGAGCATTGAATGTTCATTAAATTTCTTTTCTATACACATTCTACTTGACTGCAGATCTCAGACAATCAAGAAAACACAATACCCACCCTCCCCTGAGTACGGTAACATATAGATAAATGTTAGGACTTGTACATAAGTAAGCACTTAAGGAGTGGCCACATGTCATACAACCATAGGCTGAGAAAAGTAAGATCAATACGACTATTTAAAATGAATTTAAATACACTATTGCAATATCAGAAGAATTAACTGATTGGTTTCATCTGATGTTCCACTCATGTGGAGCTCACGGAGAATCAACACCTACCTTGTTTAGTATCCACGTGATGTGATCATGTACATATATGTATCAGTATGTAGTACACTTGCCTTAGGAAATATGTTAAGTGCATAATGAATAGTGATTCATTCCAGTCTTCATTTTTATGTATGTATTAATGTCCCTTTCAAGCAAAGAAATAAAAGTGGGGACAAAGTGTCCACAGATAAAGCAAAACAAAGACAATGTCTTCAAGAGAATGACATGAAATGAACCCAGGACTGTGAATTCCAAAG